>CM016563.1:22231520-22418749 GCA_003412495.2 Echium plantagineum | reverse complement strand
AAATAAAAGCACCATGCTCTTCATAATTATAGAGGAAAACTTAATTTTTAATTTAACTTTTATAAATTTTGTAAATATATTTAACGAAATTTGCAAATACTCAACTATGCACAAACACCTAATTATAGTAATTAAGGAAAGTCATTGGCTCCATTGTTATTACCTTACAATATCTTTGTACGCCATGTCCGACTCCTCAGATCACGTACTTGTATTAGGAATTGGGGAAAGAGATCTGATCATATTTGCGGCTCACTTTTAATTTACCAAATATATTCTTATTAAGTAATTTCTTCTCCGCCTTCATCTTTTAGACTATCCACAGCAGAGGATAATTAAAAAAGCAATTATCCCCTGCCACATCAGATTATTCTTTCACCATATCATCAAATGTACTCAAATACTTTTATACTCTACAGTAGAGAACATTTCACAGAATAATTTACTTTTCTCTTTCTTCTATATCACCAAAATACACTCCATTATATCGCCTTGAGAAATGTGTTTATTTTCTTTTGTTATCCAAAAAAACAAATTAAATTTCTATTATAGATCTTGTAAAATAAAAAATATTGGTATAATTTTTATTTTATTTTATATTATATTATAATCTAAATAACAAATTATTTTTACATTGACACACTCTCTCTCCAAAAATGGCCCCACCTTACACTTTTTCATACAATTACATGGGACGATTCAATTATCCCCAACTACTTTTGAGTTGGCATTATTCCTCAATTATCCTCTATTGTAGCAAAATTTGAAGACAATGTCCCTCAAGTATTCATTGTTATGTATCCAAGAGGGAATACAAACAATCAAACAAGACAATGAAAATAAGAACCGATTCCTCAAGCGAGCACAAGTGCTCTGCCCTTAAGACTATTCGCGATTTAACAAGTGCTCCGGGGTGGATCGAATGTCTAAGGATACTAAGAATATCCCTCTTGTTGATGCACTAATCAAACAAGAGAACTTTTGTATTGATAGATGGTTTGTATGTTGAGAGAGAATGATGATTTTTCTGATGAAACATGTACAAATTATTGTATGTCCTTTCAAAATCGAACCCATACATATAAAGTATGTAAAAACCGCTCAAAATAAGCCACAAACTGCTCAGAAAACGATACTATCGTGACCCATCGTGAGTGAGTCACTCACGAGGTCACGACCAAACATCTCGAAAAAACGAGGCCACTGTCGTGACCACCATCGTGAGTGATTCACTCACGATGGTCACTCGCGACCAAGTCTCAAATCAACGAGAGGAAATGTCAACATGTTTCAAATACTTGATGCTACTCCCTCCGTTTTCACAATACTTGATTGTTTAGCCAAAAAGTACTTTGTTAAGGGGTTAATAAAATTTACTACTATACCCTACAAAATATCTCAAAATGAACAGTAACTTCTAAAGCAAAGGTAAAAAGGGAAAGCATGAGTACAAAACTACATTGAGTTCCGTAAACAATAACTATTATGATTTATGAATAAGTAATTTTTTTTTAAACAATGAAGTAATGTTGAAATCGAGGGAGTATATACCAGTGTATCATCATGAAATTGTGTTAATGTAATCCATGTGATACTATTATTGGTCCCCTATCGTAAAATGAAAATGATAGTGAGCTATTTTTCCGTTGAAGAATGAAAGATGGGTGCAAGAAAATGAAGCAAAATCAGAAAGAAAATCAAGAAGCAGCAGAAGATAAGATGTCTGATGAAGCAAGCAACCAAAGTGAAGCCACTCACCCAGCTAAGGTACAGCCTTATAGGGTACCCTACAAAGGGCATTTCAGATCAAGTTTCTGTTTCAATCAAAATCTACGATAGTAGTAGTAGTAGCTGCACTACTGGAGTTAACTTTTTAACGTACCTGAAATTTGTAAAAAAAAAAAGTCAAATAGTAGTCATTTCAATAGTAACTTCTGGCAACGCAAAAGAAGAGGTAAATTGTACGTAGCTGTCTATAGGAGTAGTAACATACGCATAATCAGTAATAATCCAACATCAAATTCTGTATATCGCCAACCAGGCGGCGGTAGAATCAGCTAAACACTGTTATGTACTTTATTCAAATACATCATCCAAATCGAATTAAAATTCAAATTGGATTTGGCGGTCTACTCATTGTAATAATTTAGTTAAACATATACATTAACATGTCCAATATCTTTGAAGAGGTTCGTACTTAAGGAGAATGTGTTAATTATTATGACAGAAACATAGAATAATCATATCAAAAAAGGAGTTCTCACCAGAACAACATATATAGTTCTGGTCTTCTGATATTCTATCATTTTTTAGCTAGTTATCAGTGTTAGGCAAAAATATTATCAAATATTCACTACTAACTACTCTTGAGTGTAGAATTTGTGACTTTTTATGCTAACGTATAAGAAAATGTGAAGTATTAGGTTCTATTCGCATCACAAAATCTTGACAACAAGATCACCATCATCGCAATACTTTGTGCATACTCCGGGATTCCACATGTAGTTGATAACCTACCTGAAGAAGTATTCGAGTCACTCAAATGGTAAGCAAATTGAATCTATTAGTAGTACGCTAATGCAATATAGTTTGGGAGCTTAATATTTTATAATGAACTATATCAAGTGTTTCATCAATTTGCGATGAACTAAGTGTCACAAAGCCGAGGTCCCCCCCCCCCCCCCGACCCACAACCATGTTTCACAGAAACTGGGATCGGAAAAATTGTGCCTACAGAGTCAAGCCCCCCACAACAACCATGTTTCAAATATATGGGGGATCGAAAAATTGACTCAACTAATGCTGATCTGAGCAAATGTTGGTTACCATCTGTACATCAAAATATTGTGTTTGAACTAACACTATGAAGTATTTACTACTAAATATTCACCAGTAAACCAACCACAAGCTTCAAAACAGAGATATCAGAACAGCAAAGCAACATTGTAAATTAACAAGACCACATTCATGTGTTAACTAATTCAGCTAGAAAATTGGCATACAATAAAGACCAAGGGACTCGTTTCGAGCCCCTGCTTTGCTTGTTTGGTATGCCACTGGTGTACAATAATGAGCAGGTGACTCGTTTAGCATATGTAAATAGAAATAGTACTTGATAATATAAGTGCCATTGCTTTTTCTTGTTTGGTATGCCTAGTGTTTAGACGAGAACATTGAAAAACCTTACTCGATGGAAGTTCACGACATAAAAACTAAGCTTTGAAATTCAATTAAGTTTCTTAAAATGCAAGGAAGCTCCCTGAAATAATATTTAGTAGATCATATAAGGCATAGACTAGAGCACCAGAGCAGAATATGTATAGCAGGACTTCGAACCTCTTAGTCACATTGTAACATAGCTTGATCTTATCGACTCTTCAGATGAATCACAGTTACATAAATGTCTTGTAATGCAGAACAAGAGGTTTAAAGAAAGTTCGCAAATCGAATAACAACATTCACTCATATATGCAACAAACAACACTATTCAATCAATGTGATCAAGTTCTCCACTTTTATGCTTAATCTACTTATCAACAATAAGTTTCAAATGCAAAAGAGAGCTAGAACAGGACATACCGATTTGTAATCAGATCATCATCAAATCATTCAGACCTCTTATAAGAAACATGGTTCCTTGCAGCCCTAGCATTCTCATACTCAAATTTCAATACACCAGGTATATGTGAAGTATCCTTAACATAAAACAACCTTCCGAACGCACTCTCCTCAATCGCCGGAAAATAACACTTCAAATAAGTATTCACAAACCAAAACCACCCACCGCCAAGGATTGCCCCTAACGTCGCCCCAGCAAACACCTGACCCACCGTATGATACCCCAAATACACCCTCGACAACATAGTCAAAAGCGCCAATGGCCAAACCAACAACTTAAGAACCCACATTTGCCCACGACTCATAACACCAATCTTGTAATAAGTCATCAAAGTCAAGAAAGTGGAGAAAAAGAACATGTACTGAGAATGACTTGAAGGCCAACCATGTGAGTCGCACATTTCAAGAATCTGTATATAAGAACATAATTAATAAAAGAATACTAGGAATAGGAACTAATTCTCATATAGTTACAACATATGTTACAATGTTTCATACTAGTTCTCGCAAATGACACAAATATTGCGGTATGATCTCTCAAAAAGACAAAAATATTGCATGATCTTTATGGACTAAACTGAACCATCAATCAAATTTAGCCAAGAAGTTCTATCACTTAATGCAAATTTGCAACAGTGCGACTAAATGGGATTAACCTGCATTCATCACACTAGTATGAAATCGACAATTACCTCTAAGAACGATAGTCAAAATATAAAGTCTATTGAATTAAACCGATAAAAATATATGTGTGATATGACTCATATTAATATACCAGTACAATATGAAATAGTTATGGTAATAATATAGGTGTTACAACAAATATAGGTGTTAGAACCTCGCAAGTGACTGGTCGAGCCTGTTGCACGGTGGACTTAACAAACTCGTTAACGACTTGGTTAACGACGAGGCCCAAAGCGAAGAACATGGTTTGTATCTCACGACGGAACATGAAATGAGAAGCGAAACCAGCAAGGCTGATGAAGACAGGAACCAAAGAAATCCATGCTAGGAAATGGCCAAGCTGGTCGCCTCTGGTATATCGAACGTGGGTTAGGGAGATGGCTTTGAGAGGAGGAGGAGGCATTTTGATCTGAATTATGAAATGAAAAGAGATCGGAAAATGCAGAAAGGAAAGGAGATGGAGATTGAAGATGTTGTGTTGTTTGTGAAAGAGGAAAGAAAGGAGATCGTTGACTGGGAAACGTAACAGAGAGGAAATACATTGTGTGCCTCACAACTTCCATCCACGTGTGGTGTTCATACGTTACTCGTTTACTACTTACAACAAAAATTACAATTTTTAGTAGTCAAACGTCATTCATCAAATTAAATAGTACAATTATTTAGAAGATATTACAAATATAAATATTTTAAATATTATATATATAGTTGTTTGGTTGGTTTCCGAAAACTGAATTTTTTTTGTTGATTTTGGATTTTTTTCGCTCTATTCAAGTCGATAAAATTCCGGATTTATTGGTTTGAAGCGAAGCGAAAATATCCCCATTTGTATATGTTGAATCATACTATCGTTTAATGGATTATCGAATGCTAGCTAGTAGCTACCGTGCACACAGTTAATGTTGGCACAATAAATTTTAGTGAAAAAGCAAAACGGTTGACATAATAAATTTCATTAGTGTTTTAAATTAGCATAACAATAAATTCAAAATCTGATTCATATATTTATTAAAATAAATTAAAAATGAGATATAAGAATACTTTTAAACTTTTTCCTATATTATTGCAGGTTTATTTATGAAATTATATATTAGATCATTTAAATTTAGTTAAAGTGAGTTAAATTGACGTAAATTAGTTATTTGGTAAGTAACTTTATGATCATCATCATCCCTTCAAGTATTAAGTGATTTTATACTACAGTAAATTATATCTATATGTAGAACCCAAGTAAAAATTCGAGAGAATTGTACAAATGAAACTTGTGTTCGTTCATGCAACATTTGTAGAATGTATATGATGGTCCACTCTTGATTTCAATTGGTGATGTTATATTAATGGTCCTCTACCCATTTGAAGTTCAAAACAATAGGTTGATGAGGCAAGACACAAGTGGATATAGTTGTAAATATTACTCACACAGTCACACTACTTCTACATTATCTTCTTAGATACTATTGTTCACCTTCAACATGTGAAGAACATAATTGCTACCTCAGTTGATAATGCAGTCTATTAAGGATCATGTAGTACGTGCATTTGGTACGGTTTAGGTGTTTATACATGGTACATAATAATATGATAGAAGACCTTTTACCTTCTCTTCGTACCTT
This sequence comes from Echium plantagineum, assembly GCA_003412495.2. Taxonomy (NCBI): domain Eukaryota; kingdom Viridiplantae; phylum Streptophyta; class Magnoliopsida; order Boraginales; family Boraginaceae; genus Echium; species Echium plantagineum. The sequence continues at coordinate 22,412,834 of CM016563.1, read as the reverse complement.
ATTTTGTATTTTTATGTTTTATAAAATTGAACCGTATACGTTAATCACGATATTATGGATAGTTATGATGTAACTCTCAACATTCCTATTTTAAGGTTGACAAGTTAATTCTTAAGTCACATACATATATATCCAAATGGTATTAATTTTGTAACAATCGGTTTCTTTAGTCGAAAGTATCTAATCACACTTTGCCAGATGTAGCACAAGATATTAACAGTGAAATACTGGTATAGTGGTATTGGAGACCACATGCACAGCTCCAATTGTGGGGTCTGACTACTCAAAAACCAGCTGTTTAACTTATTTCTCCTTCTTAGTTTATTGTTTAAGACCTCCAAGAAAACATATGACCAGATCTGCTTTCTCTCTCTCAGACACATTCATCATCTTCCAAACACTCAGTCAAGACCTGGTCCAAACTGTTCTCTGTTCGTATGGACCAATTTCAAGAATAGGAAAACTTGGTACAACACTTTAGTTGGTCACAGATCAAGAACTTGGTATTTTGTTTGAGATCTGACTGTTCGATTCTCAGGTATTAGAATCCGTCTCATATTGGTTGACTAATATCTTTCGGTTACAAATACAAAGTTAGCGTGTCTTTCTACATTCAATTGGTTTTAGTATGGACCTCGTAGATTCTTGACACGTTTAGTTGTCTGAATTCATTGAAAAGTGCTTAGCATTATTTAATTTGATTGAAAATGTTATCTTTTTTGTTCAATATGTTTGAAGTCAACTGTTGGAGTGAAGTCAATGTGATGCATTTTATGCCTCTGGTATCATTTGTTGCAATAAGGGAGAAATGGGAATCAGTTTGAAGTGTTTGACATAATTTAGAAAGATTGCAGGCTGAGATTATGCAGATTTGACTATATAAGAATAAATGTAACTATGAATATGTAATTTGAATGAGAATTTGATCCACTCTGGATTGTGCATCCAAAAGGATATGAACATTTTAGATTTGCAGTTTCCTTAAAAGTTCCTGGTGAATCTATAAGCATGTTGTCATATTCGATACGAAGGTGGATTTTCTTTTTGAATTTATCTTGGTTGTCTCCATATAGGGAAATTTACATTATTTCTAAAGATGGGTAGGAAAGGAAGTTGGTTTTCTTCATTGAAGAAGGCTATCAGTCCAGATTCGAAAGGGAAGAGAGACAAGGTTTGTTCTTGTCTAATTGCAGATGCTTTGATGGTATATTTGGGTGATATAGACTGGTACCTGATATGTGATTGTGCACTTCATTTCAGAAAGCAGGTAAACTGAATAAAAAAGTGTAGCTCAAGGAACAGTCTCAACTTTGGATCCATCAACTTCAGATGTTGTAGCATTATCTTATCCTCGGCCTCATTCTCCAGTTGAAGTGGAAAAATCGACAGAGATTGAAAATGAGGAGACAAAACATGCGCATTCAATTGCTGTTGCAACTACTGCAGCTGCTGATGCTGCTGTCGCTGCTGCTCAGGCTGCTGCCAATCTTGTTAGACTGACTGCACCGCCACAATATGTGGGGAAATCTAAGGAAGAAGTGGCAACTATAAAAATTCAAACTGCTTTTCGCGGTTACCTGGTATGCTATATATTCTGTCTATAGAGGACAATAAGAAATTTATGTTTACACAGACTCAAAATTATATTTTATCAACTACAAAGATTATGGGACAGTGTTGAAAGTTCGATAGGGAAGGTTATTATGTAGGTTCTGCATCTCTAAATTTATTTATGTGTTACAACAAGTTCCAACTTCATGACTAATATGCAAGAGTAGAAAATCTCATTAAGGGAATGGGAGGGCTAGAGGGAGAGCATTCTGTATAAGGAGAGACTTAACTCCACTTCTCACGATAGTCAAAATGGGAGGATATTTGCAAAGGGATGCATGATTTACTCCTTTCTTGTACAATTATTGCATGTGTACTACTACAGCCTAAGCCGCAATAATAGGTGTGTCGCTAGTTATCTTTATCTGTAATATCTTGGGTAACTGTCGTTTCAGGCAAGGAGGGCTTTGAGAGCTCTAAGAGGGCTTGTCAGATTGAAAACACTTGTAGATGGACCTACAGCCAAGCGTCAAACTGCCAACGCTCTAAAATGCATGCAGACCTTATCTCGCGTGCAAGCCCAAATTCGTTCAAGAAGAGATAGAATGCTAGAGGAGAATCGAGCACTTCAGAGACAGCTTCTGCAGAAACGTGCCAAGGAGCTTGAAAGCTTGAAGGTCAGTTTCTTAGTTTTTGGTGGTAATGTTGTGTCAAGTATACAATGACATATTGAGGTGATATACCACTCATGTTTGGCATGGTAGTGTATACAATGAGCTAAGCCAAGTGTAGTTCAGGCATCTATCGATGGTTTTTAATTCTTGAGAATAGATGTTATAGTTAAATCTAAAGCATCTTGTTGGCAATGTGACAGCTAGGAGAGGACTGGGACACTAGTTTGCAATCAAGAGAGCAAATAGAAGCGAACCTTCTCCATAAATATGAAGCGTCTATGAGGCGTGAAAGAGCACTAGCTTATTCATATTCTCATCAGGTAATAACCTAATGTAATTTTCAATGTCTGTGGTGCATCACTTCTGTTATTCACCAATTTACTTAACCTCGATATACATCAATGTTTGTCTTTGCATGATTTCTAATTTTTTAATCTCTAAATCTGAATCTGTGATTTTATCAGCAAACCTGGAAGAAATCGTCAAGATCTCCCAATTTACTCTTTATGGACCCAACTAATCCTCATTGGGGTTGGAGCTGGTTAGAACGATGGATGGCTGCTCGGCCATGGGAAAGTCAAAGCACAACAGAGAAAGAAAACAACAACGACAATTCATCTGTTAGAAGCGCTAGTCACAGCATGGCTATTGGAGAAATTACCAAGTCATTTGCTCGTCATCAGCTCAATGCTGATAAGTTAACTTCACCAGGCACCCAGAAGCCCCATCCTTCACACGCTCATTCTCCTACTACACCCTCTATTCCACCAGTACCACTGCGAAAATTGAAGTCTGCCAGCCCGAAAATGAATGGTTTGAGCCTAGATGACGATTCAAGGAGCTTGTTCAGTGTGCAATCCGAAAGAAACAGGAGGCACAGCATTGCTGGATCATCGGTTAGGGATGATGAAAGCCTGGCAAGTTCTCCATCTGTACCTAGCTATATGGCAGCCACTCGTTCAGCAAAGGCAAAAACAAGGCTACAGAGTCCCTTGGGAGTGGAAAATGGAACACCAGAAAAGGGACCAGCTAATGCTGCAAAGAAACGGCTATCTTTTCCCCCGTCACCAGCTAAACCCAGGCGGCATTCAGGCCCACCAAAGGTGGATACTCGCTCTATTGCAGTCAGTGAAATGAGTGGAGGTATAAACTAATTTACACATACAAACATTGCTGCAAGAGCATTAAGAAATACGACAATTAAACAGATGTGAATAGCAGAGAAGAATAAAGTTGCATTTGCGAGGTTCACCTTCTCTACAACAATACATAGTATTTTTTCTATATAATTCATCAATTGGTTCTTTGTTTGGAGTGAGTGGCAATTAGTACATTAGATTAGTATTTTCACGCTGCACTACTTTTAAAAATTCATTGTAATAACTGTTAAATCGAATGAGGAATTATGCTTGAGCAAGTGTTTAAGTACTTAAATCTTTATTGGCACTTCATAATGTAAATTTCTATCCAGTTCTTGATTCTTTTCTTGCACTTGTTCTCCAACACTATTCTGTTAATATTTATACTATCCAAGAGCTGGTCACTCCCTCAGTTTTTTGTATGTTTTTCTTCATTATCATAAAGCTGAGTCCTCTCTGGTCAACATCTCAAAACTGCTCCCTGTTGGAAAAGGACAGGGATCTGGCAATGATATCTCAAGCTCAACATTGTTGTAGTGAAACTGGTTAGTTGTAATACCTGCAGCAGTGCTGACGTGAATAACTTTAATAAGATTTGGTTGGTATCACTCATACTATTTATGCATGTTCTTTTCGGAAACTTATTTCATGAGAACTCCAATATTAGTCGTGCTTGGGCTTGAACGATCTAGACATGATGACTCACTAAAATTTTTTTTTATTAGCATGAGAGTGAGGATAAAACGTGCTAAAATAACCCATGGTCAAGACATCTTGCTCCAGTGGCAAGCATGCTGACACCTCTAGCGGAGGTCTCGGGTTCGAGCCCTCTTGCTAGCAAGGAAGTGGTCAGAGAGATGATTTCTCTCACTAGTTTGATGCTAGTCGCCTCTTTCCTTGAATTTACGAGTTTACGAATTGTACTGTTTGGTGATTGTAATGGATTATTCGTATTAATGAAATCAAATGGTAGCCCCCTTTTAAAAAAAAGAAAAGAAAAGCTGCCCTCCTCGGAGAATATCTAATGACCTAATGATTAGAAGGTCTTCCAGTGTCTTAGAGGTCCTGGGTTCGATTCTCATTGTATGGAGTCGGTGGGTGGGTTAAAAAAAAAGCTGCCCTCTTCCCATTTCTTCTATTCAAACCACCACATCGTCACTCAAAACGAGAAAAGGAGATAATAGCAAGTGAATTGTTGTTTTGAGCGACAACTTACTATAAATGTTAGATTATACTCCCTCCGTCCCTTTTTAGTTGACGTGCTGATACTTTTTTTTATACAAAAATAGTTGTCGTTTTAATATTGAAAAATGTATTTTTATATTTTTCTCAGTGAACTTTTTAACCATTTTTTTTCAATTAGTAACCAACCAATGATATAGTTCTAAATAATTGTATTTATACATTTTTAATGTAATTTAATTTTATTAATCTATATGCAAATAGATAGAACGACAAAAAAAAAAAAGAGACGGAGGAAGTAGTAACTAGTGTGTTAGTCAAATCATCAAATGGGTGCTAGTTAGTTAGTAGTCGCCCAATCTTTAAAATATTCGTAAGGCCCAAAATCATCTAACATTCTGCGTCCAAATTCCAGCCCAATAATATCCTCTATAGTATATATAGATTACTAGATTAGAGCAAAATTAGGGTTTTACAGAAGCAGATTGCATCTCCTCATCTTCAGCCTCCGTCAACCTTCAATTCGCAATCATGGGGTAATTACTATTCTACCCTTGAACGAAATCTTCCCAATTAATCAAATTTTGGACTCTTTAGTTTTCTTATAGTTATTGATGATTTAATTTTTTTGTATACTTCTAATTCAAGTAGCTATAAATTTTACATGTTTTTATCAATTTCTGAATTTGGGTAGTCATTGTTTTTAGAGGAGTACTAGAAAAATATAAGCTTTATGAAAGAATTGACGGTTGAAATTTTCATTCTACAGCAACACATACAATTTGAAGCTCTTGATCTTGATTATGCATAATGAAGTCCCAAGATGTGATTTTTCTTGTCATTTACCTTCGAATATTTGCTCCACTTTGATTTTTTTTGGTTATTGAAATTGTTTTATATTGTAATATCAAACTGTAATGAAATTTGAAAGTGTGAAACCTTATAAAAGTTGCTAGGTTTGCAAATTTCCCAACATTCGTTTGTCAGAAGATTTATAAATGATTAAATGGAAAAATATATTTGCACACTTTTGAGTTGTTTTAACTGATAGTTAAACCTTCCAATTTCGGGATTTGTTAGTACAAGTTAGTCTACATTGTAATAATTAATATTATATGATTTAATTAAATTATATGGACTTAATTTGTTTGTGAATTAATTTGAGTAGTTCTTATTGGCACCCAACAGTGTCTAGGTAATTGGTTTTGTTTGTTTCTATGTTATACATAGTGTCTGTCTATACCTAGTGGAAATATACTGTTAGCTAAAAAACAGTGTTGAAATAATGATTTAACAGTAGTGTTGTTATTGCTTGGTGTTTAGTAGCTATTAGTGACTAATCTGAAATAATTTTACAGGAAGACCAGAGGAATGGGAGCTGGTCGCAAGCTGCGATCCCATCGTAGAAGACAAAGATGGGCTGACAAGTCATACAAGAAGTCTCACCTTGGGAATGAGTGGAAGAAACCTTTTGCTGGTTCATCCCATGCAAAGGGGATTGTTCTTGAGAAAATGTAAGGGCTCGTATTTTGTCTTCTCATTATTAATTGATTTGCTATTCTATATTTTTGACAAATGACTACTCCAAACTCATTGACAATGAAAAATTACAGAGGCATTGAGGCCAAACAGCCCAACTCTGCTATTCGTAAGTGTGCTAGAGTTCAACTCATTAAGAATGGAAAGAAGATTGCAGCGTTTGTCCCTAATGATGGTTGCTTGAACTACATTGAAGAAAATGTGAGTTCCTGTCCAAGTCCAGGGTGAAACTGTATTATTTAACATTGGTTGATTCCTGATTGCCTATTTTATGTTACAGGATGAGGTATTGATTGCTGGATTTGGTCGTAAGGGTCATGCCGTGGGAGATATTCCCGGTGTCAGGTTTAAGGTGGTTAAGGTTTCAGGAGTTTCTCTTCTAGCTCTCTTCAAGGAGAAGAAAGAGAAACCAAGATCTTAGTTGGATAGCTCTACTTGTTCCTTGTCTGCATTATGCAGTTTTGGTACCTCTTACATTTGTCTTGGAACTAATGGGTTGTTTAGCAATCTGGATTTTGTAATGGAATTTTGTTTCTTGTTATTTAAATCCGAACTCTTGTTAAGTTAGTTGATAGTTCCTTCTTTTTGTATAATCTTGTGCCAGGAGTTCTAACAACAATTTAAAAGATGTATGTTAACAAGATGATCGTACAACAGAACAACATCCAGATAAGGCAAATCAAACTGCCAAAGAGGTTTTGCCTGCAGAACCTCCAACTCAAACTCGACCTCAAAGTAAATGGGTGATGACTCGATGCTTCGAAAAATTTCAGTCCCTTTGTAAAATGTGGTTCTAAGGTTCTATCGTATTTTGACATAAAATTCAAGAGATTTACTTTACAAGGTAGTGTAATAAATGATAATTGTCCTACATAAAATATAGTTTAAACTTCAAAATAGAAAGATGGCAACAACAAAAAATACTCCTTACAAGGAGCATAACACAGTTGGCACACCGAGTCGGGAGGTAGCACCATATCTAGTTAAAGAATGTACAATGTACAATGTACAACACATATTCTTCTGGCAAAAACTTGTAATTGTCACCTTCCCCTCTAGAGTAACAATTAGGCTTTGAATTGTCTGTTACACCCTCGTGTAACAATTATATACCATGATATCTAACAGTTGGAGAACCCGACCTACATTCGGAACCCTATCGAGCAGTTGGCCTTGTGATGGACTCGTCGATTGACAAGTAATGGTCACTCACTCCAAAATCCAGTGATCCAAGGTTCATAGAAGAATGGAGAGAGTGCTTAGATATATCATCCGAACTACCTTCTCTCACTGCTTCTGCTCCTTTTTCAATCAATAATGCATCTTGGATCTCCTTGATTACTTCTGAGATTGATGGTCTCATACTCCCATGGGGTTGTACGCATATCAGGGCTTTCTCCGCTATCTTCCACATTGACTGAATATCATACTCATTGCGCAATGCAGGATCAATGATTCCTTGAATGTCCCCACTCTCAATATGCAACTTTGCCTGAGGTGAAACAAAATCTTAATGATCTTCTCTTTGAAAACCACTAATAGCTAAGCAAAATAAGAACATAAGTGTATTTTACGTGATAATATCTCTAAATTCTTACCCATTGAACTATATTACGACAGTTCACGCCAAAGTTTTCGTTAGATATGGCTTCTTGACCTGATATTAGCTCCAGGAGGATAACACCAAAACTATAAACATCACTCTTCTCGGTTAATTGCTGTGAGATATAGTACCTGCATAAGAGAAGTAATAGTTGATCAAAAAGTATTAAATAATTTCTGCAATTGAAAATAGTGAGGTGAACCTCATGATGACAGTCTTCTGAGAGGTATATTTACTAATATTGTTTGGCATCCTAATAAACATTTGAGGTGGCCAAAATTTGTTGTTGTTGTAATGTACTAGTTGAACATATCTCTATCTTTTCTTACCATTGCACTCATAAACTAGTCTTAGTTGCACTTCATAAATTTAAGGAAGTTTCAAAACATGATGGCTAGAATGTACTGTAAAACTAAATAGCCTCTATTCTAGAGGGCGCAACGAGCTTACTCAGGATCCAAGTATCCAACAGTTCCCCTAACAATACTTGAAACGTGCGAAGCTCCATCTACAGCAAGTTTAGAAAGACCAAAATCTGAAACCTTGGCTCTCATATTTTTGTCAAGAAGAATATTGCTTGTTTTCAGATCCCTGTGTATTATTGATGGAACACATCCTGTGTGAAGATACTCTATCCCTGAAATAAACATGAGAACGACAGTCTATATTAGTTGATCTGAGATAAGAAAATTATTCTTTCGAGTGAATGTAAATTATTTTAAGCGCACCACCAACCTCTAGCAGCATCTTCAGCAATCTCAAGGCGCTTGATCCAGTTGATACCTCTTTCGAGTGTCATAGGCCCTGAATGGAATGCATACGTAATTTCTTAAAGATAGTTAAAGAGTAGTAAAGTGAGTGTGAACTTCAGGAGAAGATGAGACTCTGAGTCTAGGAGAAATGATTCTCATTAGGTTAATATGAGGTACTGGCGTACTGCATACACATATTGTGGATTAACTAAATAACTAAATGACCAAGCTACCTTTCTATCAAACTCCAGTTCTACCCTGAAATAATATTTGAAATACAATCATACTTGAACATCTATATTTATAACATAACTATTAACTAATGAAGTTGTTAGAGATGTCTGTGACTGAAAACAACAAACACTTACCATAGAGATGCTCTTTCAGAGTCCCATTATGCATGAATTCATATACGAGGATACTTTTGCCATCTTCCTGACAGTAACCAAGAAACTGTACCAGATTTCTGTGGTGTATCCTTGAGAGAAGAGACACCTAGGTTGGACATATGCACAACAACTCATAAAGATCAGCAAGTGGGTTTCTGTGCAGTGAGTAAGTATTGTAGGATAAACGAAATTATGACCGTATATATTACTGAATCAATTCACTGCATGCATCACAAAGTATCAATCCATTACACTAAAATCAGTATTGGGTGTATTGCAGTGCTCAACCAGATTCATATTTAGGAACATCAGAGAGCTCATTTCCATATAATATTCTCAGTGACGTATGAGTCAGCAGAGGTTCACTAATTTGCCACGCCCTGGAGCCTGCATCACTGCTGAAAACGTAGCTAAAATTACACGAAAGTTGTTCCCGTTTGTCTCAAACATGATTTTGTGGCATGTTATGATCAACATTCTCCATGGATTTTTAAATCGATCCTAACATAATCCTATGTAGATAAAGCTTTGACAGCTCGAGAATGTGGCTAGCAACAGCCAAAAGAAATATTGTTTCGCAAAACGAACATGAAAAATCTAGCTTGTAAGAGTTTTGATCCAACAAAAAATAAATTCATATATTACCTCATTTGAAAATTCGCGTTTTCCCTGAAATGAATTATTGGTCAGAACTTTGACTGCAATTTCTTTTCCATCCTTCAGTTTCCCATAATAAACAATGCCAAAACCTCCAGATCCGACCTTTCTCTCCAAATTCTTTGTAGCTTCCTCAAGTTCAGATAATGTGAAGCAATGTGCAGCATCTGCTGCACCATCTCCCAGTGATGAAACAAGCTTATGAGTAGTTAAACCAAGTTCAAGCCGATCTATCAATCAGAATATAGAACATTCAAGTCAGTATGGGAACACAATAATCGTGAATGAGGGGTTAGTAGATAGAAACATCTCCAACCTTTTTTGTCATGTTTGTTTTTCCCCTTTTTCATCAGCATGCAAGAAATAACAGTAGCAATAAGAAGAATAACAGCACCAACTGATGCACCAATTATGATCTTCTTATGGTTTCCATTCTTCGAGCCCTCATGAAGATTGTTGTTCCCCGTATAGCTTGAAGCATCAAGGCAATAATTTAGAGCTAACAAATCAAGACAATGCAAATGGAAGTCTAGAAAAAATATCTATAATATATGATACGTATTAGAAACCCCTTCTTCAAAAGGATAAATTCTTAAAAAACCAATCTGTCCAAGTCTCTTTCACCAGAATGCATCATCTCTTCCATAATAGCCATAACCATTATAGTTAAATCAGGTATTGATATTTCATGTAATGCTTATTAGATTCATTTTTAGAGTATCAAATTCCCACTAGCACTGTTCTTACAACAATGAAGCCCTGCTTACATTGCGTGTCACCATGACTCATGTTCAAGATATTAGATATGCATACGGATAGTTGTTGAATAAAACATTTAATGCTATTAGCTACATATATTAAAGCCATGATACCCACTTCAAGGTTAGACCCTTGTCCAGAAGGCCCGACGGCACAGTTCCTGATAACAAGTTATTCTGCACATAACTGCAAACATTAACATCATTATATCAGTGGTGTGAATTGATTTCAGGGCAGATCAGTGTACATATATCTAAATTGAAAATAGCTGGCAACGTGCTAATTCTTCGTCAAACAGATCACAACCTTTTTCTGCTGTGTGTAAAAGATTTGGGAGGGAAGGAATGGAAGAGAGCACAAGAGAAAACATACGCGTGAAGGTTTTGATGTTAAATTAGTTCACTGCTTGTATACAGAGAAATGAAAAGGATGGTAGAAGATATTGGTATATTAGTTTGACTTTTGGTCTCCCTATAAGCAGCTTTTGTAGGAATATGAAAGTTTGTTCTCTGGTGCTTTCTGAAAATGTATTATGAACGTCATAGCAACTCCATTTAAGTTTTTACTTCAAAACAAGATTTTTTCTCGACTGATTTTAGATTTCTCAGCAGTAAGTAAGTAACTAACAAACAATCCCTCTGAACTTACAGTTCTTTGAGATTGGGCAGGCTTGCTAAACTGGAAGGTAGCTCTCCAGTTAATTGATTGTTCTCAAGGTGTCTGCAAAGGCCAACACGTCGATTGGTATTTGGTCATTACATTATTGAAATTTTGTGAGGAAAAGACAAAACAAATAAGAAGATATGTGGGGGGTGGAGATGAACTGTACATTGTTTCTAAACCAGGGCATCCACTAAAATCAGGGATTGGGCCATTTAGCAAGTTGCCATCAAGAAACCTGCAAAGGAGAGAGATGAAGGTTTATCTAGGTTTATTTTGTTATCAAATAAAATCATGAAACGGAGTTTCATTTTGAAATATCACTTACAGAGTAACTAAACCGCTCAGCTTTGTCAACTCTGTAGGGATGCCTCCTGTCAAATTCATCTTGGACAATTTACTGCTCACGTGACAATAGAAAAGCATTGATTGCATTAGAAAAGAAAGCATAGTATTGGCAGGAAGGTGTCATCCGTTGGATTGAAAATTAATGACCACTCAAACTTCATCAAATTTAAAATGTGAAACAGGGTGTTGATGATAAGAATGGGAGGGAGTGCCCTTCCTTTCCCTTTTCTCTATCAAGAGAATCAAAATGGTATTACTTACATAGACGTTATCCTTGGTCGAGGATCTGAACTACAACTGATCCATGACCAAGGGACTGGTAGACAAGGGTCTCCACCTTCTTGAGTCCAGTTTGCAGTTGTGTAGAGTGAAGTTACAGCAGCAATTATAGGTGCTGTCATGGGTGTAAATATGTAAGGTGACCAATCAATAAGAAGTGCAGAATTGAAGAAAAAAATGATCATTACCATCTAGAGAACTATCACTTCTCCTCAAATACTTATTTATCTCCATTGCATTTACTAGAGGGCCCTCTGTGGAATCAGATGTCTTCCCAAATCTGAAAGAAAGTACAAAAGGAAAGGATAGGTTGTAATATCCTGGCTCATATAGCCGGTATTTTCCTTGTGCATTTTCTTGAATATTCACAATGGGCTTGCTCAATTCAGGAGCCCCAGGAAGTACAAGCCTGAATTTTCTGACAGCGGATGGAGCTAAATCTTCAATTTCTGCAAAGTAAGTGAATGCCCAACCAAAACCAGGAAAACCATCTAGATTCAACCGATATGTTAATGATCCATTTCTGCCAACTACAGCCGTCTGCATAACTTTCTGTGGGGGTCTTTCATCTCTGTTCACATCTATAGGTAATTTGGTTGATATTTTCTCAGTTCGAGGAGCAACATCAACAAGGTAATTTGCTTTCTTTATAGAGTCTGATTGCCATATTCTATCATAAGGGTCATCCGGATACCTAAGAAAACAAATCATCACCCCATGTACATAAAATTAGTTACAACTGTATTAATCAATTAGTTAAAAACATGACATATAAATATAACAGCTATAAATGAAAAACGCTGATAAAAACTATAAGTATACCTGACTGGAGCATCAGAATCCGCACCAAAATTAATTCTTGCCGACACACTAAGAAAGTACTGCTGCTCAAACTCAGTCATATAAAGAGATCCATTGAACTGACGGAGCTCAAGTGTTGAGATAAATGGCTGACCAGTTGTAGCATTCGATAAGCAAACGCTTATGGTGGGCTCGGTGGCCAGAAATATCAACTCTTGGCTCTCCATCACGTTAGCATCCGAAATGACTATAGTGGCCCAATGAGTTGGCCCCAGAGAAATGTCAAATTTGGGATAAACATTATAGTTATCAAAGTTTCCGTACAAGAATGTTGCTCTTACAAGATACCTTGTCCTAGTTATGACACTCAATGTGTAACAATATTTTCTATCGTTGGCAGGAAAGTATCTCACAGTTGTGTATTGAGTTTGATTTGATGTGGATATGTTAGCCGTCTCACCACCAATGAGTGAACTATCAGGTGTCCATTCGAGACCAGTGTCATCTGTGAAATTCTCTTTACCTCCGCAGTCTAAACTAACAAAACCTAAATTAAAAAATAGTTGAACTTTTAGTATACTTCGATTTAAGTTCCCAAGGGAAACTCATACAATGGAAATAAATATTGTGCAAAAACAAGATGGCAGATAAAAAGTTATTGCAAGAACTTATATGTCAAAAAGATACTATTTAGGTCATATCACTATCTCAGTATGGATCAAATTAATGGGTATTAGGGTAAGGAAATTGCCTAAATGATGGCTGCCACTCCTGCTAATAATTAAGTTTTTTTCTTAATTAGACCGAACATGGTTTCTAAATTGCATTTGACTACGCTACCCTTTAATTGAGATGTTAATTGTATCTTCACCAATTCCATATTTATCATTGATTGAACATATAGAAATGCAATAAAGAACTAGAGGGTAATGAAGAATGACAATTCACATGTAAAACTAAGCATTATGAACTATTAATCAATAACTAAGCTCACTCCAAAATACATCAACAGATCTTCAGCATATGTACACCTTTCAAAGATAACCAAACCAAAATAAGCTCAATTCATCAGAGTTATGTCATGTTATAAACCCGGCATCTAATTTATCTCTATGTTGGATCATCAAACCTCCCATACACAACTAAATGATATACGCTTTACACTATTCGGTCGAGTATTCAACTTCTCAATTCATCTCTGTCATCAAAGTTCACAACTTTAAAGAATAAAATGCACACAACAACAACAACAACAAATAGAAGAACACACCGTACTTATAGACCTATCAAATAGTAGACCAACACAAAATAAGTATTTATCCAAATGGGTCGAGTATATAAATACGACGTCTTAATTCATATCAATGTTGGGTCATAAACCTCTACAAAACAATCAAAATTCACAACTTCAAAGCACAAAGTACAAACAACAACAAACAATAAACTACACAGTACACATAGTCACATAGATGGAGATGCAAGAAAGGGACCTGGCATCTGTGCAGTTGTGACATCCATGAGAAAGAGTAAAGGCAGTAAGATAAGCAAAACCCCATTTCCCATTTCTATTTTCTTTCACTATTACAAATAAATTATAACAAGAAGGAACTAAATTGAAACTATACCATCAAAACAAACTATAAAAATCAAAGAAAACAATGGAAGAAAGTGAACAGAGGTAAAGTGGTAGTGTATAGTGTGGCAAGATTCAAGAAACAGCAAATGTGACAAATATTTTCTATTGAGAAAATAGGAAAAAGTGAGTAAAAAAAGGGGGCAAAAATGTTTTTTTTTTCAAGAATGGTGTTTGTGGACTCTTGTCAGTGAATCAGTGATGATTATTAACGTGAGCAGTACTTTATTTAACGTGAGAGACAGAATGTTTGGAGCATTATAGTTGGTAATAAACTAATATTGCATTACATAATTTAATAATGATTTGTTTTTTTGTCTTTATCTTTTTATTTTGTAGTTATTGTATTTTAGATATTATAGTGGATCTACTAGGTAAAATGGTGGGGAGGGGAAGTGAGTTTCGATTGTGATGGTTGATGTTAACACCTCAACTAAATTTAATAATTTATGGTGTAAATTCTTGGGGGGAAAATAATGAAGAGTCAAGTTTTTCTTATGAGACCAATTATCTTGTAATCTAGTACCATGTGAGCAAAGATTTATCGAAAAGATACTTCACCTGCTCCTAAAAATTGTCACATTTTGACTTTTGTTGGTCAAAAGTTACAAAATTTTACCATAAATTCCCATTTAGCGATAAGATCTAATATAGTCTTGTGAGATCTTGTTAGATTCGTCTCAATATATATTTTTGAAATATCAACTTTTTATAATTTTTTCATATGTAGAACAAGAGATATTTACGTTTTAAGTCGTATTTTGTTGACCACAAAAAGTTAAAATGTGACAATATTTAGGGACGGAGAGAGTATTTAATTTATGTTTTCTCCAGAGGTGAGTTATTGTGTGAGTTAATTAATCCTGAGTTTCGTAGTTTTGTTATTAATAAAAATTTAAACTTTTGTCTATTTATCGTGTTTTGTAATTTGATTGAACGTGTATTTCAAACTTAAGGACTAGTCATTTAAACATCTATGATAAAATCACATATGGAAACAATAGAACTCGTACAATACACCTACAACTTAATTACTTCATATTTTAAAATGTACTTCCTCCGTTTTTATTTACCTATCGTTTTAACATTTTTATATATTTATTTACTTGTCGTAACTCAAGACACATTTAGTTTATTTTTTCTATTATAATCTTGTCATTAAATGAGTATGAATCATCTTTTTGTCTTTGAATTTGATATACTATTGTTTATTCCTACTAAAAATGAGTGTATAATGTATACAAATAAAAATATAAATTTTTAATTATGTGTCACAGTCTAAAATGACAAGTAAAATATAAACGGAAAATTTAACAAGTACATGTAAACAGAAAAATTATTTAGAGAGCAATATGGTTAAAATATAGTTAGTTTAGGTGAAGAATTTGGTGTGAAATGTGAGTGCATGTTTATCAGGTCTGCTAAAGAAAAGAATTCCAAGTGGGATGAATGAGTGTTTTGGGAAGTTTGACTCCTTTTCAGATACTCATTCTGCTACCTTCTCCTCCTCGTTATAGTTGTGCTCCTAAACAGCTAAACTCCTATAAAGTATTTGGATTTTTTCATTTTCCTTTTTTGAAAATTATGATTTTGTTTTTGGATAATTCACAATATATATATTTGCATAATAGAAGAGTTTAACAGTATATAATATCATCACACATTACTATTATAAAAGGATTATAAGTCTCAAATCTGGTCTAATAGTACATCTATTATCCACAAACATATCAAAAGCAGCTATCTTTGAGAATTTTGATAAAATATTATAAGGTTGATCTATTTGATAATTTTGTTATCATGTACTATCTATGTCCCTAAATGATTGGTACATTTTGACTATTGTATTTAAACTTTAAAAATTTTGATTAACAATTCTCATTAAGCGATGAGAAATAAGATAGTTATGTGGAATTTTGTTAGATTCGTCTCAATATATATTTTTGAAATATCAACATTTTCTAATCTTTTTAGCATGTAGAATAAGAGATATTTACGTTTCAAATCATTTTTTGTTGACCATAAAAGTCAAAATATACCAATCATTTAAGGACGGAAGAGTAAATGTTTTGCTAAGAAAATTGAGCATGGTATTTTTGCTAAGAAATTTACATGATGGTGAAAATTAACAAATGGGTCAACCTTCTGATATTCTGAAAAACTCCTTTTTTAATCACGAGCTAATGATATTAACATGATTTGTAAGAATGTAAATCAACATCATCGTCAATCATAGAATCTCTTGTCATGTTGTATGAGTATCATCCCTTATTTTTTTGTAATGGAGAACTCATAGTCGTTATCCTTCAAGGTTGAACATAACATGTAAACAAGCCAAGTTAGACTAAAGATAACAACTTACTACAAACTATGGCAACCAAATGACCACACTAGCCAACTTGAAATAATAGGCTCGACTAAAGGTTGTTATCTCCTATTATAAAAAGGTTTATCTACCCCTTCAGCACCATCGGCCTTGACAAAGTATTGAATATCATGATATGAAAAATCCACGTAAAATGGGATCCAATGTTTAGGAATGGACTAGTGCAAATAATTAGTGCACTAAAAAAAAATTTCTCGTATTATGATTGTCAAAACTCGAACATAGGTCCTCTCCAATATCGTAATGCACTTACTAATTATGGTGTACTTATGCATTATGAGTTATCCATGTAATGTGATGAGGTTGTTTACGAATTGATCTAAGCCTCTAAGTAACGTATAAACGTGAAAGATGGTTCCTTTAGTATGAATGTATGATAATAATCCATACCACTAATACCAATTCATCAAATCTTTTGGCATATGGTTTTCAAAGAGATGGACTTTTTAATGCCTAATGCCTTTTCCAATTGACATGCGCCTTTTTGAACAAGTGGGATTACTCATCTTTCTTTTTCACTTTACAGAATTATTCAATTGTTTCTTCTCATCTACCCTCTTTTCAAATGGTCAATTATCCAACCTACAACTTTTTTAGTTTTCTAGTATTACAGCTTTCTACACACATCTAATATGTGTCTTAGCCTAGAAGCATCTCAAAAAGATATCGAACGACATGACAATAGTCATTAGTACACGACGAACAAGTCCGATGTCGTTAGCGATGCATCGGGTAGTAACATCATGAGGCTACTTTCGTGTTCTTGATAATTGTTTCAACATAGATGTAGAGTTGGTAACACTCTTTATTTTGAAATATATAACTTACATAGAACACCATAACAAATTTGAGATACAACAAAGCCATACAACATTATTGGAAGATAAGCATACTGAGGGGAAATAACACCTTCATTTAGCTTTTTCTCGTTCACTCACTAATCCTCGGCATCAGCAAATCTGCAACACAAAGTGCATACGACTCAAGTTTTTCAAGAAACAATCTGTGGATGATGTCGAACAAGGAAGAGGAGGAGAAGAGACTAACCCAAGCTCTGATAGCTTCAGATGAGCTTCAGCATAATCTGAAAAGAAAGCATCCTCATCCTGTACAATTCACAGTTTATGTCAACATCGCCCGAGGCTTAATAAGAAATGCTTCGTTTTTCTAAAGCTTGTAAACATAGATACTACTTACAGCAGCATATTTTTCAACTAGAGGCCTGAAGACGGGATCTTCGAGGAGGGCCTTGTCCGATGGCAGCTGGATTAGGCCTTCCTTCTCCCCACTAAGTAATTCCCTGGTTAAAGATGAACTTAACGTTAGAACCAGGTGTTTAAGTAAATTTGCAGACTGTTTTAAAATAGCTTAGTCTAATGTTTGATGAATGTACTTAAAATAGGAGTTATCAAAGATGAGGGGGTTGGTAGTCCATGCTCCTTCAAAACCAGAGCGCTCTTTGTGGCATCTACCCTGAGATACAAATCATAGCTTAGTGAAGCTCTTTAAGTAGCTAGAAACTCTTAAAAAACATAGCTAATCCCTGATATCGATACCAATGTGTGACCACCAGATAAGGCCACAATGTCTTTATCACTTAGTCCCATGTGGCTGAAAATGTCCCTCAGGTGATCCGAACCTGGAAGTATTGTTGATGACGATACATTAGTATGTTTCTAGCAGCTTAGTTAATTACTGAAATGCAACAATTTACCTTTCGTGGCATCAGGCAGGCGGCCTTCAGGAGGTGGTTCATGTTTGTCCTGAAAACAGCAAAACTATGTATTTAGTATGGCTCTAACAAACAGGTTTCTTAGCTTATTACTACACTATATACATTATACAACTGTTTGCAGATGATTACAACACCCAAATACATAAACTTCTAGAAAACAGAGAAGTTGTGGTTAATGAGAAATAAAAGATTCAAAATCAAAGCAAAGCTAAAGAAATGAGGTGTTTGCAATAAGGAGACAGGTGCAAGCTATTCTAACCAGTCTTCCGGGGTGGAACGGAATATCGGGTCCTCCAGTAACTTCAACAGCAACAACCCCTGCCAGCTGCAGTTTTCATTGAACAATTCAAGACTTGCATATATAAGAAGATAACATTAACATTAACATGCCCCAATGCCTTCGAAGAAGCTCCCGCCTTAGCTGGCGAAGGGGATCGTATAGTACACAACCTTACCCCTACGATAACAAGTACGTCTAAAGGACAGGGATATGTCAATGAACCTGGTAGAAATCTGCATATGATAGATTTGGGAAATGGTCCTTAATAGGCTCCAAAAGCCTTACAGCTATGTCAAGACCTCTATTGGCCTCATGAGCAAGCTCATCTGGATGCCTAATGGTTCCAAATGGCCCTCCGGTTTTCGTGTGTACGTCATGTGTTCCCGCAGAATGCCATCTGAAAATCATCAATGCAATATTAACAAACAGTTGCTCACATTTTTATCTTTCAAAAAACCTTGAGCTTTTAAGTGATTAAATATATATTTAACTAGAATTTAAGTTTCAATCATCATTTATATATTTCAAGAAACCTGTTTAATATTCAATTATCATTTTTATTTTTCAAGAAACCTCAGAGTGTTTTAAGTTGGTAGTAAAACCTATGAGATACAAGTAATATTTATCTAACGAGCAGGTGAAATTCGATTCTCAACATGTAAGTGCGGAAATTTTTAAAAGAAGGGAAAAGGAGCAGAGGAAGAGTGCTTACGCCAAACGGAGGATAAGAGGAGCACATTTTTTCTCTGCAATAAAACCTCTGAGCTTCCTCTTGCATTTATCCACTGCTTTCAGGTACTGCTCACTCACTGTTGGATAACATTTCCTCATTTTCAATGCTTAGCTCACTGTTATACCAAATGCAACAAACAACATTCACCTAAGAACAACTACCGAATTCTGCTAATAATCACCATAACTATCATAACATGTCTTATTGCTTCTATATAGCCTCGCCTCATGTTGTGTTAGCGAGGAGGCTGTTTCGAAATAGACCAACATAGATTGCAAACAGTATCTTCTTAAGAAGCGTAGATAGTGTAATGAGTCATTTTGATTATATTCAAAGACAGAGATATACAATCTTTGAAGTCCATAAGAAATACAAATAATGTTGCAATAAATCAAACAAATAACATATTCAAAGCCAAAAGAAAGATGAAAACGTACACTTTGAAATAGAAAGGCAGGATTGTAAGTGTTGGCTTGTTGCCTGATGTGTGTGATGACAAGAAATGGAGAGAATAAATATACAGAAAAGGAGCTCACGAGAAACTTCTAGTATTTGATTTTGATGTACTATTCGAATAGTAGTTTTGGAGGGTGATATTCTACTCTTTTGGTGGTTGGAGGGGGCCCATAATGGCAAGATTATGAATGAGCGATTGATGATTAGTTTATCTATAAATTACAGTTAGTTTTGTACGAATCAATGCTTGGCTGGGCCACCTCGAATGGCGTTCGAGTTACGAGAAATGTATTCATTGCTAAGCAACTGTTCACTACGGCCGAAGCGAACGACCGATCAAACAGTGACTGGAAAAATTCAAACATGATTACCAAAAGGCCACCTATCTGTGGCTGATGATAAATCAAAGCTGAATATCTCGGTTCTGTGCCCCTTTCAACCTAACCAGCAGGCTAGCTTGATTAAACGTACCATCCATAGGAATAGTACACAGAACCTGAGCCAGCCACTTATGCCGGCTATCTGAAAAAGGCAGACTGAAGCGGAGGATCACAAAATGCAACACAACAAGGGGCAAACCACTAGATTCCGCAAACAACATAGAGGAAGAATGAAATCATATTTGTTTCGGTAAATATGCTCTTCAGGCACTTGAACCCGCTTGGATCACATCTAGACAAATAGAAGCAGGCCGACGAGCAATGACACGAAATGTGCGTCGTGGCGGAAAATTATGGGTACGCATTTTTCCAGACAAACCTGTTACACAAAGACCCGCGGAAACCCGGATGGGTTCAGAAAAAGGATTTGTCGATAACCTTAGACCAATCAATCGAATATTGATTAATACATAATCGATCGAACACCACTTGAAAACCATGCGATTGATGATTAGTTTATCCATAAATTACAACAATCTTGTTGTACTCGATCTTTTGCCAAGAGATAGCAAGTTGTAAATGCATAAACAATCAAAACAAAACTCTCTCCCAATAAGTGGGACGTCTATATGAACGGGATGTTCTAAGTTGAAATGCTTACAGGTGAAATTGTGTGGCAATTGGCATATATAAAAACACGAGAATGAAAAATAGATTTGAAACTACATGGGTTGAACCCAAAAAAGAACCAGAAAACCAATTGAACATTCAAAAATAATTGAAATTTAAACTAAAGAGTAATTTGGCCATAAGATAACACTCCACAAAACAAAATCATCGATCTAAATTAGATTATTTGAAATCGAAGTATGGAAAATGTAGAAGTGCGATACAAGAGAGGTCAATGAATCATTTCCCTCCCACTGCATCGCATCATTGTCTTTCGAACAAAACTGAAAATAACAGAACGAATTACTGACTAGCTCCAAGCCACTTGGAGAAATTATCGAACTCAGCATAATCACTATCAGAGATCATGGTCTTGTACCAAGACTTTGAAGCTGACTTAATCTTAGATGCCTCCTCCTGAAGAACAAATTCAATTAATTTCATTAACATCAGCATCAAATAACAACAATGTTTAATAATCAAAATGAATAGCAATGATCATAGTAAATAACATTAATTGACAATAATATACCTTCGACAGCGGAGATCTTTTCTTGGCAATCTTATCTTCCTTGGCTTTGAGTCTCTGTGACTCGGCCAAAAGCGCCATCCTCTTAGCAGTCTTGGCATATGGATTAAGCTTCAACAACACATTCAAATTCTTCAATGGATTCTTCTTCAAAGGTGCCCTCTTCAACTCCTTATTAATAGGCCTAACAACACTCTGCACCTCATCCGAATTAACAATCCTAGCAAGATCAGCATTCACCATCTTTCCTCGAGGCAAGACGTACCCTTTCTTCTTCATGGAAGCCTTATCAAACGTCCCGTAAATCTCGTCCAACTTCTCAAAAGCAGATTTCGTCCACACAATAAACCGCCCCAAATGCCCACCAGGAGCAAGCTTCAGCAAATTCAACCTCTCTACATGCGCAACATCAACACCGGGAATATTCCTAAAGGCCTTCACAAGCTTCGCCCCCTCGGTACCGTACACAATCAATGGCCCCTTCCTAGAAACGTACCTTCGGTTCCTCATCTTCCCTTTCCCGACCCTGATACCAACGCTCTCCTTCGCCTTTTCTGCATCCCCATAGGCCCCAATTTGCTTCAAAACACGGATCGCATTTGAAGTCTTTTCCAACCCCTCGACGGAATCCTCCACCACACAAGGCACCTCGGGGACAGTATCAATTCGGTGTCCACGCGCCATCACGAGGGAGGGCACAGCAGAAGCAGCGATAGCTGAGACAACAGCATAACGTTTCTGGTTGACTTGGATTTTCCTGTGCCACCTTCGCCAATTTCGGGTGGGGGCGAACATACGGCCACCGCGACACATGTTACCAAAGGCAGCTTGACCGGCGCGGTGGGTTCCGCCACCAGGAACACGTGGGATACGGGAGACGGCGCGGCCGGTTCCCCAGGACTCAGCGGAGGTCTGGTGTCCGGCTTTGCGGGAGACGGCGTAGGGCTGGCGTTTGTTCTTGGAGATGTTATCGTGGACGAAGGTGACAACGTCAGGGCGGATTGGGGCTTTAAAGAGGTCCGGGAGGGAGAGGGAGGCTGCTGCGCTGTTGTTTTCAACGGAGTGGACAGAGACGGTGGGGCGTGCGGCGGCGGGAGCCATTTGGGACCGTCAGATGTGAAAGATGAAATTGAAGTTAGATATTTATAGTAGTATAGAGGGTATAGGGTTGTAATTGTGGGCCGGGATTATTTTGACTTATAATCTAGCGGTAAAGACTTTAGCTATTCGCTAAAAAAATTGGGCTCAGAAACTCATTTCATCACTAGCTATCAAAAAAAATAATCAACAAACCTTACTGTTCATCTAGTTACTTATTAGGGTTTAGAGGTCTCGATTCGACTTTTATTGGAGGGGAAAGTGGGCGAACCTTTTCAGGAAAGAAAGATCATCAATAAAATAACGGCAAACGGCTGAGATGATCACTTACCTTTGGTGTATGGAACCAGTTGATGACCTAACTTTTGAAAGGTCCCAGTTGATCACCTAATTTCTTAAATCGTTCTCATTCACCACATTCTTCACTAATAATGATCATTATGGACTAATTGTGTCACGTGCCCATCACATGGTAGTTAGTTAAGGGCAATTTAGGAATTTTACATCTTAATTTTATGAAAAATAATTTAATCCCATTAAAATAAAACCCAATCCCTAATTCATCCCATTAAAATAGCCATCACGTGAATTAAGGATTGGGTTTGTTTTAATGGGATTAAACTATTTTTCAGAAAATTAAGTCGTGAAATTACTAAATTGTCCCTGATTAACTACCACGTGACAGGCACGTGATGTAATTAGTCTATAATTAGTATTATTAATGAAGAATGTACTGAATGTGAACGATTTAAAAAGTTAGGTGATCAACTGAGACCTTTCGAAAAGTTAGGTGATCAACTGGTTTCATGCCCCAAAATTATATGATCATCCCAGCCATTTGCCGATAAAACAAACTTTGTTGCCCTTATTCAAGAGATAACTTTGATTTGAATTTAAATTATTCGAGCTTATGTAATTGAGAAAGATTAACAAATTCTTCAAATTAACAAACTTCCTTGTACCAACTTCATTCGAATTTCAAGTATAATTTTGACTTGAATACATGATTATGCCATTAAAGTTACAAGGAAAGAAATCGCCTTGATGCAATAATTAGAACTTATCGAGTCGACAATGATGGATTAACAAATTGATGAAGTTAATTTAAGGGTTTTGTCTTTGGCAGATGATTATCAATATCCTTAATTCCTTGTGATGTAACATAGTCACTACTCACTACAAGAGTCGAGAGTAAAGTTTCCAATGAAAAACAGCTGAAAACTTCCACAATCAACTCAAACAATTGAAGAGGTTGCAAATCATAAAGCAATGTTCTACCATGCTCGAAACGTGAACCATCTGCAAGTAGTCATACTCATGGCTTCTGCTCGAGTACATATAACCAAAGAAAATCAGGGAAGCAATTACAACTAGATAGCCAACAATGTAAAAGGCACAAGGCGCCCGTTTGCATGTTCTCTGACAAAACTGATGCAAATTATCATTTCCATGATTTATTCCTAACAAGTGAAAACAATAACTCATACGCAACAACCAACACCGAAAGTCAATACAGAAATTCGCAATACAATAGACAGTGCACTATACCACTCTAGTCCTAATACATGGAAGTGCAATATCAATGGCATATGGTTCACATGTTGGCGCTATAGCAATCTCTCATTAAAATAGACTTGAAATGGCCTCCATCATAGTGACACTTACCTACTGGTTGAGCATACTATTAGAGAAAAGATCAGGGAAAAGTAATTTAAATTTATTCATGTTCCAGGTTCATTGATCCGTAAAGACGTTTTCGCCAAGCTAGCTTCCAGTTCATTCAGCTCGTCCATATCCAGATCATCATCGTCATCAATGTCAATGTCTTCATCAGCATCATTATTGCCATTATCTCGATGACCTGTCGTTGAAGAACTTGGACCCTCCACAGAAGAATCTTTGTCAACCTAATTGAGGCATCAATGATCAAACTATCAGCTTATAAACCACCTATTTAGTTTGTTTAGAGAACATAGAGCGCAGCAAATAATTGATTTTCATAGTAAAACAAACAATAACATGGCCCAATTCTTCAATAAGCTCCCGTCTAAGCAGGATAAGGGGAAAGTGGGGATTGTAGGCAGCCTTATCCTTGTTATAGCAATGAGGCTATGTAGGTAGCAGCACATGCCCAGGTTGGCAGTTCTGCATGGGCTAAAATCAATTGCAGCTCAATATGCCTTTAGCACTTTCAAATGCATTAAAAGGTGACCCTGAAAGAGAATATCAACTATTTCATCTTACTATTTTGGTCTAAACAGCTCATTCAAACCAAATGTCTTCCGTCATTTTTCATTTTTCCAATTTTGGAAAAAGTTCACCATTTTTAGATTCCAGAACCTCGAAAGCAATTGGTTGACCATGTTCATAAACATTATTAAATTGTCTTCAAAAGAAAAAGAGAACCACTTAAATAATTGTGACCTTTAGGAAAATAATCACCAACAATAGTCAATAACCATAACGAAATAACCTTGCTTTGAGAAACATCTGATTCTTCTTCTCTTTGGTACTTGTCATATGCCTCAGCATCATCCACAAACAAACTAGCATCTAACAAGAAGAGCTCACGACCACTGCCAGAGACAAAGAAAAATGTTTGAGCAGACACTAGTTAAAAATGGCAATTCAATATTCCCTAGGAATACCCATTGACAAATGACATTGAATAATACCTCATCCTATCATTCTTAGCCCTATCTGCTCTTTGTGAGGCCAATTTGGCATCTCTTTCTTCTGTCTTCTTCTTTTTCCATTCCATGAACAAGGCAGTAGTTAAAGGTGTTGATGCAGTTAATTTAGCACGCTAAAAAAGAATCAAAACAACCCAAACCTCAATTAGGAAAACGGAAGAAGATATCAGATAAGAAAAGCCATTCGGCAGCAGGATGGTATTTCGGAGGATCTAGTCGTCACCTGGTTTTCAATCTCCTCCTCAATGGCTACTTTCTCACTCTCCGCCTCTAATAAGGCCTTCATTTGTGATTTTAGAACATATCCTGGGGGAAGAGCATGACGATAATGGCACTCTTTACCACCATTTGGACATGCCCAAAACCAACCATATTGCTTTTTCTCTACTGCTTCCAGAAAGTGCTTACATACCTATAGATAAATTGAAAATTCGTAAGTACAAAATAAGAAGGCAAGGCAAGGTGCTGCACCGCTGTCAGGGAAAGATCATTTATATGCTGAAATAGTAGATAGTTAGGTGGAAACAAGATTAAGGGAGTAACAGCATAGTTCACAACTTTGTTTCCAGCATACACAACTTCACTAAGCTTCTAGTTCTGATTAAAAAAAAAACTGCCATTATATTCACTAACTACTAACAGCATTTAAAAGGTATCAGTAAACAACTCTTAAAGGGATCACATGATGTTGTAACATTATTCTGAAGGAAACAAAAACTGTACAACATCCAAAGAAGTTTAAAAGTCTTCACCCAAAACAGCTCGCAGAATGGGGATACCAGTGTAGGGATATAGTTGCATTATTCTAACAGAAACAAGTCTGAAGTTATTTGCCAACAGTTTATAAGAGTTTTCCTTAGCATAAGAGTTCAAAATATAACCGTGGGTCTTCACAGATAAGAAACTTGGCCAACATGGCATAACAATGAACTTCCAAAGATAAAATCCTACACACACAAGAGAGAGAGGGAGGGACGGAAGGAAGGAAGAGGGAGAAAACTCACAATATCAGTTGGCTTATTTTTGTTGTACTCCTTACTTTTCGATTCCACTACCTTCTCCAACATTTCCATATCCCAATCCTCCATCGTCCCATTCTCGTCCTCTATTTACAAGATGATGATAATAATAATAGCAGTAAATCATCAAACCAATTCCACAACAAGTATTGAAGATGAGTAAGAAAGGGCAGTTCTACATGCAATTACCATTATCACGCTTGTCACTGTAAATATCAATCTTCTCTCCTTTCCTTTGCACATTCAAATCATGAGAGAATTTGCACTTAAATCCTTTAGCACATTGCCCTGCCTTAAAGAACTCACATAATATAGATTTTGGATCAACACCTGGATCATACAAGAACAAAATTAGTAATTACTCAGGCAGCCCTGTCTATGCATTTTTCAACCAAGTCAATCTTCTTACGACATCTACGAGACTATCTAATAATAAGCAATCACGCAGAAGACATGGAAGGAACACAATGAATTAATAACAGAAGACAAATATTAAGAAAAATTAAAATTATGACCAGTCCTTCCAAAAAAAAAATTCTAGTTTGATTTTCAATTGCCAAAATTAAACTTTGCGCCTTAGTTGACACTATTAATTTTAATTTGATTAAAAAGTTGCAGTTTTAATGGAAAAGTAGGTTAAGATATACGATCTTTTAATATATTTTTCACTAAATATTATACAGCACATATAAAACAATGTATTTAAGATTCAAAAAGTCGACCACCATAATTCCAAAGTGAACAATCCTTTTGGGATGGAGGGAATAGGATGAGAAATTACCCACTGGAACTTTAGGCTGGCTGATAGCAACCTTAAAGAGCTCATTCAGCTCTTTCTCTCTGGCCTTCTCCTCATCCTTCTTTTTCTGTTCCACATCAAGCCAATCAACAAATCAATTCAGAATCAGTTCAGCTGGGTATCTATATATACAGAAACCCAAATGAATAAATCAATTCAACATCAGTTATTTCCAGTATTTCATATACACACAGAAACCCAAATGAAAAAGATCAATTCTTTCCCAGTATTTTCACATATACACAAAAACCCAAATAAAAGTATATATCAATTTACAATAACTTTTTTCTGTATTCACACATATCCAACTGAATAAATCAATTGAAAATCAGTTCTTTCCATAATTTACATATAAGCAACTGAATAAAACACTTCAAAATCACTTCTTCCAGTATTTACATATTACCCAAATGAATAAATCAATTAAAAATAAATTATTTCCAGTATACACATAGATGCATGAATCAAAATCAATCCAAAATCCTTTATTATTAAGGGTATTAAAATTAATTGAATTTGTACCTTGGCATCTAATTTTTTGGGGTCAACTTTGGGTTGAACATTCTGCTGAAGCGTTTGTACATATCTCTGGACATTCTTGGACTTACTTTTGTTCTTGAGACCAAAGGTCTTGTCTTCCACAACCTTTTGTTTTTTTGCTAAATCAGCTTTTGATTGCTTTGGAGGCATATTTCAATATAATTTAATTGTTTTTGATCAAATTTTATTGACAAAGATAGGGTTTTTATAACCCCCACAATTTATGTGATTATTATGTGTATTCTGTGATTTGGGTTTAGATTGTTGGGATTGTTTCAAATTGATTGACCTCTGATGGATTTCGGAACAATGAAAGAAGGAGTCGATATATTTTGGGGAACCTACTTCACTTTCATTCACTTTTGTTTGAAAAAACAAAATTGGGGTGAAACCATTATCTTTACATAAATCAATATAGATAATAATTAAAAAAAATACTACTATTAGTCTAGCATTATAAACTGGTAAATTTAAATTTACATCATTCTCTTTATTTCTATCAAAAACGCGTTAGGACAATGTCCTTTCAGCATAATTTTTCCATGAGGTTTTGTTCTCGTATTATGTTACATTTGATTAAGAAATTGATCAAGAAACCCAAGTATACGATCTTACATACTTACAACAATTAATTGTCGTTTATGTTTAAATAAAAAATCCAATTAAGGCAAGTTAGAATGTTATGCCAACAAGTTTAAACTCTTATTATATCAATATGAACATTAAAGAGCTAGTCTTCTTACAGTTGTATACACAAATAACTATACTTGCATTGTTGCACCAGAGCAACTACAACACTTTTGGATCTTGAACTTCACTAGCTCACTTCATTTAGTGTTAACCAAAAGCCAAAACTCATCTATTGATGTAAGTATTAGAAGGACGCCAGATCAGTCCATGTCTGGTATAACTTCATCACTGACTTGGCTGGCAACATGCTGCGATGATATCTTCGATGGGAGGATCGTCCCCTGCCTCTTTATCCTAAGACAGATAAACACACCAGTGTTGTTAGGGATGTAACCCCATTATTAGATGAATTGAAGCGTTCCTCGCATATCCAACAAGTATAACAAACACATTTGATCTCACACGTATACCCCCCCCCCCCCTCCTCCCAATCCTATTAAGGTAGGAGCCTCTTCATAGGCATTGGAGCATGTTGATGTTGATTATCTTACAAATCCATAAATAATTTTACTCAATCGTGGAAATCAGAGAATCAAATTTAAGGTATATTACAGGACTAACAGGCAATTAAAAACTTTTTTCTATTTGGTAAAGATCATCGAGGGGTAAGATCAATACGCTAGGACTAACCTTGTGAATGTATGATATGTTGCTTTTACCTGGACCTGCCACAAAGATTCCACCCTGCATCCTATGAAGAAACTCAAAGTTTTCAGGAACACGAGTCCTAGATAAGAGGGCAGGAAAACCACAAAGTATCTTTGACACTCATGTTACTAGTTTCCCTAGTCTTTAAATAAGGACTATCGAAAGTCAGAAGATGGTTTATGATGGCTGAGTTGTATCTAATAATTTCTGTTCACCCAAAGGACAAAATAAAAACAATATAAAATTCTGCATCCAGTAAAGTCCACATTCTATTTAGTAGTGTTTCCATGAGCATATGCCAAGCAAATGAAGAGTCTTCCACCTGGTCAAGCTACCAATTCCGGCATGAGGAAAGAAGAATTGCCGAAAGATATTGTATTGAGCTGTATAGGGTTCAACTAGAAGGCTGGCTTCTTAGTCCAACCCCCATTTAGATTGATATCCTTCTAAATGTGTAGTTGGTTCACTTACCAGCCACCTTCAGTCCTGGTTTTCTTTTCGAAGGAAAGTTTCCAGTCCTGCCGGTACCCTTCCAAGTATACTTGTATTATTTTCAAGCCTGCCTGGATTTGACATAAGACCGAACAGATCACTGCGATTAATACAATGTATACAAGGGCGGATCTAAGTTTTTTAAAGTGAGTGTTCGAAATCGGCACACATGTTGTAGTATATGTTCAAAACAACTGGATATATGAAATATAAATATAAATATTTTGTATGAATTTTATTATTTAAAGCTATAAAAATTTTCTTTTACTTCTAAAAAAGTGCTTGTTCGATCTATCAGGCACGAACGTGTTGACGTCCGCCCCTAAATGTATATGATATGTTTGGAACTATAAGCAATTAAATTAACTAGGTGAGCATGAAACTAATAATGCGGAAGACGATCTTATCAAAGACTGTGTGATCTTCATACCCCAGGAGTAACTACTGTCGACAATCCAGATACGAATTTTAATGCTTTATAGGATGAGTAGTTCGGATCTGCGTATACTTCTGAAACAAAAACAAACAAAAAGTTTACAATGGGGAAAATAGGAAAGTCACATTGTTGAAGTAAATTAAGTTTTTTAAGCAGTCGCACCCTATAAGATATGGACTATGGAGATATCAGTTCTCTCCCCATCAACCCACTGGAATAGGAAAATGATAATTCCCAACAAAAGTCTGTCTACAGACAATCTAGAGAGAATAATACATATCTGAGGATCACATATATTAGTCCTACACTCTTACGAAGTTTTACCTCCTTTGAATTTTGTTTGCTCTGAGAAAGCTCTTGCCTGAGAAAAGAAAATGATGTATGAATATACAAGAGTCTTCGTTAAAGAAAGAGGAGGAGGGTATCTTAAGAACATGAAGCGCATAGTTAAAATTGCAAAATGAGTATATAACAACAATTTCAACTCAATAAAGTAGCAACTGTTGCATGTCGTGTTAAGCATTTTATGTGTACAATTGTGTAGTTGACAGTAGAAAAAAGGTGAAATTAGATAATTAACAATTCAAGCTCGAACAACTCCATCATGCGCTACCTGATCTATGTTACCAGGTCCAATCAATACAAGTGCCACACCAGCAGCATCCATCTTATCCTGTTTAGTAAGGAAACCATGATTTTGAGTCCACACTACATGGTGACATAACCAACCATATATGAGAGCATACAAAAATAAGCTTCAGAATACCATCTTAACAGGAATCAGCAGCCATCACAAATGCATGTATAATCCAAAACATGTTGAAATCATAACCCGGACATGATAAAATCTAAACATCTGAGTTTCAACTTATCATTTAGTAGAGGTAGACATTTCTAGAATTGGATAAAGTCTCTTTTAAAGCAAGCATTAGACATTGAATAGCAATATTCAGATTCCTAATATGCTGACAGCGTAGCTTCCCAAATCTGCAAGCGTCGTGAGCAAGCCTGGGGAACATTCATCAGTGCTCCAGGTAATTGTGTTGTCGAGAGCCAATGCAACTTTTACATGAACGACCTATAGACTAATCCTGATCTCATGAACGCAAATAAGCATCACAAAACAAGAAATGTAGATTACTGTTAAGCGCCTTCTATTACTGCTCTACCCTAGTCAGTCAGCCATAAATAATCAAGATTGTACCAGAAAATATTTATAAATGCACTATATTAACATTAAAATTGAAACACCTCTAAATATAAGGGATTAAGTACAATACAGTTAACGGCTTTATAATTTCTTACTAAATGACGTTACCTTCTCAGCAGCAAGATAATCAGCCCTTTTACGACACAGGACACATCTGCAGTATAATAGCCATCACTGTAACTGTGTACTGCACTCGATTAAACTACAGATAGTTGCACCATTCCAGGGAAATCACTCACCCAAAATGGCGGGCAAATGCAACAACAGCCTTCCTATCTTTCCACAAATCGGTTATTGGTACGGTATTTCCATTCAAATCAAGCAGAGAGACCCCATCTAACACATCGGCAATCCCCTCATCCACCAAAGTAGACTCAACACCTAATTTATCAAGATTAAACTTATTAATACACCTAAAAGGTAGTAAGGAGCCACTGTGAGATAAATAGATAATACAGGAGGAAGCTTTAAGTCTTAATCAATCAATATGAGACTAGATTCTTCCCACGCACGTGTAAGGATCCACTTGATTATAGCTCATGTTAAGAGTCTATAGGGTTCCATTGGCAATAGAGGGAGTAGCCCAAAATCTATATTGGCCCGTGAGGGACATCGACTACCAATGTGGAATGTGCATGTTAACACTCCCTCACGTGTAATCCGATGTCGGCGGAATTTTCCTCGCCGGTATTATTTGCCGGAACAACATCGACGTGGTTACACGTGCCTCATTAACTCGGGGCTGACTCTGAGTCTATGGTTCACTCTAAAATCAATTGGCAATAGAGGGAGTAACCAAGATATTATATATTGACCCACGAGACATCGACTATCAATGAGGATGTACATTTAACAGCTCATATGGTTCATACTAAACTCAATTGATCATATTATACTATAAGCTAAGTAACACTTAAAATCTTATTAATACGCACGGGATATAATATATCAATAAATTCCAATATGGGTAAACCAATAATGAGAACATATTAATAAAATTGAAAATACTGCGCAATGTTGATTTAGCTGCATAATCATTGATCACACACACACACACACACACAAGATGAGGATGAGTAGCCAACCTGAGGGGGGAGAAATGGCAGAGGCAACAAGAGAAGGCTTAGATGATGAGGGAGGGGAATTCTTGAGAAATGAATTTGGACAAGTTATTGGGACAAGATTCTGAAACATCCTAGGAATTCGGTTATGGGGGTAAGATTTGTTTATGGGTGGAGTTGAACAGTTGAGTAGAGGTGGTCGAAAGAGGGCAGTAGCCATGGTTGTAGTTGTTCAGCTAATGTTAGGCTCAAATTGTGTTTGTTGCTGTCCGACTCACTGGTATCTAGAGTTTTGTGTCTTCACAAATGTCTGAGGATGCCGAGTTTACACGTGTAATCTATATTTTAATGTCAAAAGGTTAACTTTAATCTGGATTGCGTTACTAAAATTAGGATTGATTTAATTTTACAAATATCAATTTTTTTTTTGTCAAACGATATCATATTAAAAATAATCATACGCTATCAGGAAGGGGAGTGAAAATCTACACTACAACGGAACAAATACATCGAAAACCTCCAATTGCGAAAGCTGGCTCGATAACCAATAAGCCAAGCAAGGCCACTTCTTCCATTACCCTATTAGAGCATTCGCAGCAGATTATTCATAAAATTTCCCTAAAGTCAACTCCTCATTCCACTTTATTAAATTTGGAATATACTTTTAACATTTCATACAAAATCAGATTTCTTATTTATACTCATCAAATCAATCTTTTTTATATTTTTAGCTCCAAGTTGGGTACAACTCCACTTATTTAAATTTTCAAGACAAATTCAAATTATTTTAATATGAAGATGAAAATTATAAAATTTGAAATAACTAATAATTTAGTTTTTTAGTTTAAAAAAGAAAAGAAAAATAATAAAATTTAAAATAAATTTATATTTTTAAGCTTTAGTATAAAATTTTATCTCCAATATGAAATAAATTTATAGAATTAATATATTTATAAAAATAAAATGGAAGGATATAATATTTTATTGTAAAAGTACATATTTGATGATGGTGTAGAAATAGACTTGGTGAATTTTGGTGGAATTTTTTTTAGGTGAATGACATATAGGTCCTTGAGTTTTACATTAAATGTCAACTAGGTCCCTGAGTTTTATAAAATATCATTTTGGGTTTTCTCGCGTCCTCTCTTCCTTTTCCGTGGTTCCCCAATTTGACCCGGTCCGTCACGCTTTGGACATCGCCACCGGGATCGTTGAGGCCCCATGAAGAAGGCTCTCCTTCACTGGGAAGACGCGGTACTCATTAGCGAGCGTCTGGTGACCAACGATTCCTCCATTGATCAATTTTAATTATCTTAATTACTCTTATACCCTCATCCATTTAATATTTCATATTATATTTTTAATGTGATACCAACATTTTAATATATTTTTTCAAATACATTATACATATATGTTTATAATTAACCTATTAAAACTAAATTTATAATTGAGTTAATATTTCTAATAGATAAAAAAATAACTACAAAATATTGTTTCATTTTTTCAAATTAGATTTTTTTTGTTCAAATAAAAATTATGCACATCAGCAAATTTGAATCAATTCATTCATGTAATGACAAAAGATAGTGTAATCACCACATTAAATTCACAAAGCGTGATAATACCATCATATCAACAAAAAAAGGCTTTATTGGGAGAGTTGGATGCTTTAGAAGGAGACATGGTAGTTGATACATTCTCTTCCACCGACATCTCGTGTTTTGTCATTATATTAATTTGTAATTGAAATATTTGGAGCTAAAATGAGAAATTTATTATTAGAAATTAAAAAAAAAATAGAAAATAATTTAGGAATGTAATATTATTTATATAATTTGGAGATAATTATTTTTAAATGAAAAGAAACTATTTTCATTGTTTGTAGATAATCAAAAGTTTATGATGTGAATTGAAAGGGGTGTAATAGTCAATAAGATATTATGTTTTATGCTAAAGGATCTAATTGGCAATTATAATAAACCTCAGGGACCTGGAGTGGTAATACAAAAAACTCAGGGACCCATTTGACATTTAGCATAAAACTGAGGGACTCAAATGTCATTTACCCAATTTTTTTTGAGGATTTTTATAGAATAAAAAATCTGATATTTATGTTTTTTCAGTGTTTGTGCAAATGCTCTTATTGGATCAAATACAATCTTCTCTTCCCCTAACCTTAAACACAATTTCCCCAGCCTCCAAACGGGATTCTCGCAAAGAAGGACAGGTACATAATTACATATTCTAAACTCTTATATCATTTTTTAATCATTAATTAATAATGTATATTTATGTGCATAATTAAATTGATACTGTATGTTTAGTTGATTTTAAAGTGAATTGAATTTCAGATGAAAGCATACTGTTTTCTTTTTCATATTTTCTGTAATTTTAGAGTTTTAATATGCTCTCTTTTAGTAAAGTTTGCTTTTTGTGGAATTTTGGTTTAATTTTTTTTTTTGTATTTTCTTCAATTTGGAGTTTAATAATCTGTTTTGTTTCAGTAAAGTTTGAACTATTTGCACTTTTACTTCATTAATTTGTAGTTTCTGCAATTATTATAGTTCCACGTTTGAGTTTCTTGCTATTTTTACTTTATTTAGTATGGTGAAGTTTATGTCTTGTTCATACTGATAACTTTTTAATATGCTACTCCTCCGTCCGTAAAAGATTGTCACATTTTGACTTTTGTTAGTCAAACATACAAAATTTGATCATGAATTCCCATTAAACTATAAGAAATAATATAGTATTGTAGGACCTTGTTAGATTCGTGTTAATATATATTTTTGAAATATTAACTTTTTATAATCTTATAGCATGTAGAATAATAGATATTTATGTTTTAAATTGTGTTTTGTTGACCATCAAAAGTCAAAATGTGACAATCTTTTAAGGACTGAGGGAGAACAATTTATAGTTTATGTCTTTGACTGATTCGTAATAGTCGTTTTGCATCTCATGAATGCTAAGTTGCTAACAGATGCGAGTTTTAATCCCTTTTACCATTTCTTTATGAGTTAATCGAATAGCCTAGTGAAAAAGGCTCTTGCTTGTGACCAGAAGGTTTGGGTTCGAAACTCACATCTTCGCTAATTTACAAGAAAAAAGAACAGAATACATCTTTAACTCACTGCCTCAATAATTAATGGTAAAGTTGTTACCTTTTTTCTTATACTTGTTAACTAGGCAGTATATGTTTATTTCTCATGAGGCAGTAGCTAATGAGACAGTACATGTTTATTTCTGTTATTTATTTTTTGGTTTCCTATATATCTTAATTTTATAGAGGTGGAAGTGGAAGTTGGTTGAGACAGAGTGACTTTGTTTAAATCTATGCTACAGGGTCTAAAGATTTCTGTATATGGAATGACCTTGTTTGAATCGATGCTGAACTTAATTTGGCTTGTGCAATTTTGCAGCTCCAGACATTTCTGTGCTCTTTTTGTAGAGCACCATGGGTGATATTGAAAGCCAAACCGGTACTGGCTTTAATTCATATCATTCCAATGTGTTCCATAAACATATTGTTACTTTTTGTTCTAACGGTATAGCACGTGCAATGATTTCAAGCTGTGTTCTGCATCATTTGGTTGAGAAGCTCCTTGTCTGATTTTTTTGGCTTAGGATCCTCTTATTATATTTTCGTTTATCATTCATCATGACAGATATATTTCACCTCGTAATTTTCTTCATTTGTGAACTGTTCATCTGAAAACAGGAAATATATGTGAGTTGGATAGGTGGTGTGGTTGTTAGTGTTGTTTTAATGTTTCTTATTTGAAAACAGGAAGTTGGTTGAGACAAAGTGACTTTGTTTGTTTCTATTTAACATTCTATGTAAATGTACTTTTGTGTTATCTTGAGTGAAAATAAATAAGTGCACAAAAATTCGGTTGTTGTTTGTTGTTAACAATCCGCACCAACAGAATTAGACTCCTCCATAGATTTATTTATATCTTCTTTATCAAGTTAATTTTTAGGATTGAATTCATCTAATGGTAATTGTTTTGAGATAATTATTTACTGTTTTTGAAATCTCCAGATATGGACCAAGATATAGTGGGAGATGAAGCTGTAGGAGACAATGCCTACCTGCCAATTCCACGTGGCGGACCCATATTCGTCCCGGACATGGTCAGCCCTCTCACTAGAGTTTCCGACTGTGAGCTTGCCATCTTCCAAGAGCTTCAGGATCTCAAGAATGAACTAGACGATGATGCAATGGACTCATGGGCCGATGAAATTTCAGTCGATGAGCTTAAGATCATCACGGAGGAGGAGTTGGTAAATAGGGCACTCAAGGAAGTGGAATCAACGGTTAATTGTGGGGAAGAGGGCTCGCGTAATGGGTCTGGTGATGCAGGTTCCAAGTCCACGACAAGCTTGCAAATGACGGTCTGTGATGGTAAACCCAAGAGACGTGTAAAACGGAAGTCTGATGGCTTAGATGAAAGTTACATGGCCAGGGTAGAGGAGCTTGCAAGAATCAAGCAACAACAAGACGAGGACATGAGAGCAGCTAGGTTGCATTCATTCAACGGCAACTTGACGGATCAAGGGTGTGGGGCCATCTCTATGGACAAGAGCTTAAAAATGACATCACTAAGGGGTACGAATTCAATCAAGGCTAAGACTTCGAATAATCGTGAACATGTTCAAGTGCATTACCCTGAAATTGTTCTCTGCATTGAGGTTTACCACAATCATAAAACGAAGGGCAAGGCTCAAGAATTTTTGGTTCTAGGACGACAATTTTTGACTGAAGTAAGAGATAGGATATACTGCTTGACAGATGAGATTATGAACAAGGCAGGCCAGAGTGATCCGTCTGGATACTTTCTTATCGAGGATGTATTTTGCAATGACTTGAGGGCGCCATCAGCCATTGACTACAGTAGGCCTATTGTTGATTGGCTTAAAAATTCGAAGAGTGAAGCACAGGAGAAATGGGATTGCATTATGAATGGCGAACTGCAGCAGAAGCAAAAGGATCTCCTGGGTAGTGTAACTGGACTGCAGTTGCCAAGATTCAGGACCATGGAGATGAAGAAAATGCGTTTTTGTGACCTTAGATTTAGACTAGGCGCTGGTTACCTCTATTGTCACCAGGGTGACTGCAAGCATATGATTGTGATAAGAGATATGCGGTTGATTCACCCGGAAGATGTTCAGAACAGAGCAGCCTATCCATTACTCACATATCAGTCTAAACTGCGATTTCATAAATGCTCCGTTTGCAAGATCTTTAAAGCCCAAAAGTTTACAGTTGATGACAAATGGTCCCCTGAGAACCCTTGCTACTTCTGCGATCTTTGCTATTACATGCTACACTATGTCGATGGTGCTCTTCATTATAACGATTTTTCTGTATATGATTACTTCCATGAATGATCTATGAAATCAAATATTTCATCCCTTTTAATTAAAATAAATAGATTATTGAGAGTGTTTTCTACTATAGGCCTTTTTTGGTTCTGTTGAGCAAGTCATGAGCTATTATTGGTTATAGTATGCATGTTGATGAGTGCTCTTCCGATGTTTAGTGCTCCCTTCATCCTAGAAGTATTGTCCAATTTGATTTTCAATAGTCAAAGTTAACAAACTTTTTGAATCGGTTATAAATAGTCGATAATGCAATATTTTGAGTTCAAGTAGGCATCGGTTGATAGCAACTCATCATTTCTCTTAACGTTAAAATTTCAATGAATTCTAACTAGTAATTACAACTTTCTATACCAAGCACATGGCCAAAATCAAATACCACTTAGCAGGTGCAAGCCAAAAAGGTTGTAGGCTTGAAGCGACCGCAAATAATTGCACAGAAATTGCACTACAGGCGGAACAGATTGATACAATTCACAGTCAATTATCATCTAGCTGAGGAGTCTTCCATGCTTCTGAAGGATCAAGCAAGCAATCAATAACTGTTTTCGTTATCTTGATCCCATCACTTTCTATTGCCGAACCACTTGTCTGTAATACTTGGTTATTTGTTTTACTATCATCTGTAGCAGCCATGTTACTCGAGTTTCCCTGTTACATTGTTGCAAAAATCTTCAAATGAAAAAGCTGAACAACTATAAAAGAATGCTCGCCTCTTTACACATTTAGCTTGTAGTAGAACTACTGAACTAATAACTTCAATAACAAGTTTTAGTTACATTACTTAACTAGTGATATGTTATCTAATAATGAAGTTGGTTAAATTCTTTATAATTTTGCAGCAGAATAAGCTACCATTCAGTTCATTTACCTACCAAAAACTTCTTAATTGGTGAAAGTAATAATCTGGCATACTTGAATTATGCAAGAAAAAGGAACGTAAAAATCTACCTTCATCTTATCACGCCAATTAAGACCGAATGAGAAGAAAGTTGTCCTCAGCTGAATACACATATAATACTTTAAGCTAAGCATATATATATACCAAAAAAGAAGATTGCAGAAGAAATAATCTCAAATGTACTAAGTGTATTGTGTATAGCATTGCCTCTTCGATAATGCCTTCCCCACAGAGGGAGTACATAGAAGTATTTCGATGCACAAGTCTAGTGTAAGAAACTAGATTTGTCTATGAAATAACCGTTAATTGGAAAACCTTGGCGAAGACGAAGCTTTTGACTGTCCAGATTGATATTGCAATGTGGCCTCCATAAGTGATTCTGCCATAGCCACATTTTTCTCCATTTCAATTACTGAAGCCACGGCCTTCTCATATTTCTCCTGTAAGAACCAACTACTAAATCTTAGCGATATAACTCTTATCTGCTACCTTATGTATCTTTCGGCATTGAAGAGTATTATGTAATAATATAAATGAAATAATCCATTTTACTTAAGAGGATTTCAAATTCAAAGACAAAACCACCATTTGGGTTAACAAAACACAGGATTGTTTTTAGTTATAGAATTGAAATCCATCCCCAAAACCATAGAGAAATGAAACGAAGTGAATAGGTGAATACAAGCCGAGTTCTAGTAAATGCTATAGATGGAGCATACCTGAAAAGTAAGTGTTGCAATTCTCTGAGTAGCGGCTTTTTCCTCTCCTAAATTCGAGCATTTTCTGCCACTTTCTGCTCTTGCTCCAGTCGCATTAGCACCTGTCGCATGTAGGTTTAGTAAAAAATGCAGACTTTGAACACAGCGCGACACTCTCACTTGATGAAACAAGAAACAGAGTTAATCCTGTTTAGCTATTGTGTCAATGTTGGCGAAAATATGTCAACCTGGCCATTGAACATATTAATAGTACCTCAATCTACTGTCAATGAACGCTTACTCAACAAGGACAACAACATACTTCCCTAAAAACTCTAATTCACCGTCAAATCAAGACTTATCCTACTAAGTGGTTTGGCGTACGATGTGTCCATTCGGTTTTACGTTATTTTATTTGTTCCCAAATTGAAGTCCACTTTCGACAAAGAACAATATCCTTCTTGGTAATTTCTTGGATATATCATGCAATGGATCGGAAGAAACAAATGTTGATTAAGCTGAAGATTTAATTTGTTAGTTTTTAGTAAGGTGAAGAAAATGCGAATTTACATATTTCATTAAAAATGTAATATTTTTTAGATTTTGAAGAATATTTCAGTTATGATAACTAACTTGTCCTTAAACTTCCAATCTAAACACAGCTCTACAAGATTTTAACTCACAGTTACAGAAATTCCTCCCTCAAATACGTGGACAAACAAACTTTCATGCAGATACAAACGAAAAAGAAAAAGGGAATGTTCGACTGAACTTGTTTTTTCCCCTCTACTTATTAATCATAATTTTTTTCATTTTAATGTACAATTATTGTACTTTGTGTCCCCAAATAAAATTTTAATTTGAAAACCCAAATGCAATATTTGTGTTATCAAAATATTACGTTATCATTATTGAGGATACTTAATATAACTTTCTATTCCATATTGCAGGATGTATCTCGAAAGATGTAAAAAAATATCCCTTCAAACCTTACATACGATTGCATCGAATACAGCTTTTGGCAGAATTTTATATGCATCCAACAAATGGAGTACGGAA
Source organism: Echium plantagineum (assembly GCA_003412495.2). Taxonomy (NCBI): domain Eukaryota; kingdom Viridiplantae; phylum Streptophyta; class Magnoliopsida; order Boraginales; family Boraginaceae; genus Echium; species Echium plantagineum. The sequence continues at coordinate 22,372,971 of CM016563.1, read as the reverse complement.
TTCTACTCACTTTAAATTGAGTATTCATTCCCTCCTTCCAACATAGTAAAACGAAATGCTTCGAATCGTTGCTTTTTGGCTCGGCTTTAATTTAACAAGTCATCAGGAACCATTTTGACAAATAATTCTCCTTTCCCACGTTCCAAAAGAATTAAAATTCTTGTTAGCAACTTAGTTAGCCAGTATCAAACAACTATTTTCAAAGAATCCTCTTGTAAGGACTCAACATCCATAATAATAACATTGAGTCTATGCATATTCTGAAGCAAACACTATTAGATGATCATCCAGCAGCAAAACTTTTATTTCATGATATATTCAAATCTAAAATACATCACAACAGACTATCACAGGCTCATAAAGTAAGGAATTTATCGCTTATGATACATTATTTTATAAAATGAAACTCTCAACAGACACACTTCAGTTACATGTCTTTGCTGCTTGCTCGTCTTCGAACCATGCTCACTTCTGACCCTGCAAATGAGGGGAAAGATTGAGCTAAACAGTAAAATTTTCCCAAGTTAGCCAAGGAGGGAAAACATCATGCTATAATAACTTTTGTATTGGGGGACCTGCAACCGCTATTCGTGGAGTGCATACTGGGTGAGGTAATAACTAATACGGAGTAACATGCAATAATGCTATAGAAATTGCGATTTACCATTAGGCGAGCTTTGTACAATTCAACCATATGTTTCGGGTCACATTTGGTTGGCTTGTATGCTTCCAACTTGTTAATCTCCTGCAAAAAGTTAGTACAATACATAAACAATGTTTCAAAATCCAGCTCCAGCATTTTGTGAAGACTCAAGATACACTTATTAACAACTTCGGGATCCAGATATCTCACAACTTTTAAGGCGAGGTGAATGGTTTAACATAAAGTCCATACAATTTTGTATAACGAACTTGCTAAGACACTAAGATATTTCCTGTTAGACTACCAAGACTTCATGCATGTTGGAAAATGTGAGGTTCATTGAGCACGACAGAGCAGAAGGAATGTTATGCAGGCAGAGGAAAAATGTAAATCTGTAATCGATACCTCAATCCATGTTGCTAGTTTAAGCCTGCCAGCTATGATGTCATACTTGAACACTTCATCCAAGAAGATTTGGAACCTCTCGACAAATGGAGCGTATATAGCATCAACCTGAAGATAGCATTACAGATTACTCAAAGTTGAATCCTAACTTTTAATTCTAACTGTGATATATATGAGATCATGTGATTTTAGAGCCTTGAAATAAGCATTCCAAATGAGTGCATCAACTATGCCACATACTTGACTGAATTGCTTGCCAAGAAAGAAAGGTCCATCGCTGAATTTTCCCAAAGCTGTTTCCAGGTGATCAAATGTACCAGCTGTAACAAGCCCATGTTCCAATCAAAGCTCGTATAATACAATCTTACTTTCAGAACCCCTATTGAATATCCTACTAAATTAAGCAAATAAAGCACTAAACACTTACCAGCCTCCTTCGCTGGATCTCCTTTAACGCTAGCAATGACAATTTTATTGAACTCATCACTGTAGGAAATTAACTCTTCGGCAAATTTCAGTTTCTCGGGATCCTGAAAAAATGTGTAATTTATCATTCAGGCTTCAACTTTTTCTGAACTCCCAAAAGTTCAATAAGAAACCATCCTCATTCTTACCACAGGCAAAAGTGATGGGCCTTCAAAGTTGCTGTCAATATATTTTACTAAATCCACGCTCTCTCCAATGACTTTGCCATCGTGTTCTAGTGCTGGAACCTATACCAGAAATCAGGATGTATGATAGATTTATAAATTATAGAATTCTGCTCTGTGGACAATTTTTCATTAAAAAAAATCCTTTTAACATCCATATTCGACTTTTTCCTGGAGTCAATTAATTTGTTATCTAACTACCGGACATAATAAAATAAATTTATTTTGTCTTATTACCATTTTGTCTATTGTGAAGTAGTAGATAGCCATTACCCTTCATCTTCATCAATTCCGAAACAACCTCTTATTACCACTGTTTATGATGAGTCCAATCGTCTGTCTACTTTCCCCCTTAAACATATTGAAGGGAAACCCGTGCTACATTGAATATATTAAAGCATAGAAGGTGGTTTATATGGACGCGATCTTTATCCATCTATAACCAATTGGTTTTAGGGTGAACCCCATGTGCTCTTAACCCGCTATCTTAATCATAACCCCTCGATTTTGTACACGTGATAGCTGAAAAACCAGGTTCCAAGTGCCAGAGGATATTGATGGACGCCAAGTTTCACATTAAATACGTCACACCATTCATGGTCTCGGCCTATATCCATACAAACCCATGAATCTTAACTAAGCAGGAGCCTCACTAAGCATCCACAACATTTTTATCAATAATTCAGAAAATCCAACAGAAATAAAAGTACAACTGAGTAAAAAAATCAAAATTCTTGAAAAAAGATAACATGGAAGGCAAGGAAAAGAAAAGCAAATAATACCTTATTCTCGGGGTACACTTTCTCCTTGTACCAATCAGGTCTATTTTGCAAGTCAATAGGAACCAGCTTAATCTTTTCTTGCAATCCCTGAACACAAAAAACCCAAACTCATCTTCACAAGTGAAACATGACAAACAAAATGGGACAAACACAACAACATAGCAAAGGTTATCATGCAAAACCTTGTAATTCCTGACTATCCATGTCCTCTGAGCATAAGGGCACTGATAGTTTGTGTACAACCTTGAAATAAATAAATAAATAAATAAAAATCAATTTTAAAACCAAAAAAGAAAATTGAAAAAAGATGTATAGTGAAAGAATACCTTGTGGTTCCATCAAACAAAGGAGGTGGTGAAGAAGAAGCATCCAGATATGGGGGGAGAATTTCTGACACCATTTTGGTACAAAATTGAAATGTTGCAAATTGAGATTTTGTTAGTATTGTTTTTCAAACGCGAGCTAAATTGAAATGTTGCAGTCCTATTTATAGAAAGCCACGTCTCTTTGGTAGAATACTTCACAAACGTGCATCTCTACCCTCTACTATCATCACTCAGCTCATCAGGTGACTACCAGCATTTAGATAACCCACGTTTATTTTAGGACAAGTTCGATGTGACATATTTTAGAATATATATGTAATTTTTAAGATTATTTTTTATATCATACATATTTCAAAAATGTTATTAGGTATATATATATTTCGAACTCTTGTAAATTTTTAAAAATTTCGATAATTATCCTATTTTATTTTATTTGTAAGTTAGTATTACACAAAAACTAAAGCATTGTTGGTTCAACTAGAGGAAATAGTCAAATTTGACTGTAGTTAATTTTATTTTAGGGTTTTGACTTTTATATTCCAAAAATCGATCATTACATTTCATTTTATCTACTACCTCCATCCCTATTTAATAGACTCATTTTGATTTTTTGGGTCAAACTTCGAAAGTTTTGACCTTAAATTGTTATTAATCGATAAGAGATAAAATAGTCATATGAGATCTTGTTAGATTCGTCTCAATATATATTTTTTAAATATCAAGTTTTTATAATTTTTATACATGTAAAATTAAAAATATTTACGTTTTAAGTTTTGTCTCGGAGACCGTAAAAAAGTAAATGGGTCTATCATTTAGGGATGGAGGGAGTATTTTATCCTTCAATTTACTCTATAAAAATTTACAAAACGTAATAAAATAGAGTATGATTATAAAATTTGAAGTGTAAAAATTAAAGACAAATTGTAAAGCCTTATTTTATACACTCACGGTCATATTTATCAACCAGAAATGTGTCACGCGTGACGTCTGTTAGGATGGGGAAGAATTCTGGAGTGTTCACTAATCAGTAATCACATTCAATTTTATTCTACGACAGCAACTACTCACACCTTTTGCATGTGGCAAAGATCTCGACTAGGTGCATGGTGGGGTATGGGTGAGTGGGGTTGGGGGTTGGGGGGTGGGGGTAGCAATTGAAAAATGCTTTCAACTAATTCAATCCAAATATTGATTTATTGATTGGAAATAAAAACAAATTAACTATAAATTAATGGTACTGCAATCATTAGATAGTTTTTAGTGAGAAAATATTTTCTATAAAAAATTTGAAGTTTATATCGTGTGTGGTTCAATTGCATATGTTTGTTAATTTTAAATTGATTCGTTGAATTATTGGTTCTAAAATAGTTTATTAATTTGTAGAAAAATATATATTGGTTAAACTTAAACCTTAATATTATAAGTAAATTATTGAGAATTAAGTATTAAACCATTTCTCTCAACCTGAAGAAATTTTTATGACGATTATAAAAAATAATTACGGAAAATAGAAGATGTTGGACATAATGTGAGCGGTTACGTCCCATTGCTGATGCATATTTTACTATAAAAAATACTCCCTCCGTCCCTAAAAGATTGTCACATTTTGACTTTTGTTAGTCAAACATTACAAAATTTGATCATGAATTCTCATTAAACGATAAGAAATAATATAGTCTTGTGGGACCTTGTTAGATTCGTCTCAATATATATTTTTGAAATATTAACTTTTTATAATTTTTTCGAATGTGAAATAATAGATATTTATGTTTTAAATCATGATTTGTTGACCACCAAAAGTCAAAATGTGACAATCTTTTTTAGGGACGGAGGGAGTAAATGTTTTTATCATAATATTTTTATAGTATCAAAAGTTCAAAACAGGCCTGAAAAAAACTAATAATTGAGGGATCACATAGAAAATAAAAAATAGTAATAGGGGCAAACGGCAAAAAAGCCAAATATCTATATCCTTCGCAACCCTTCTCCCGCTACTCACGAGTCACGTCCTTGCCGCTTTTCATTTCACGAACCAGCCTCCTACGCAACCACCAATGGCAACTACCGCAGCGCCACCGAATCTCGCAAACCCTAATCAGACGCCACCCGCTACCATCACAGCACCACCACCTTCCAGCAGTGGTGATGAACTCAACATAGCAGCTCCTGATAGAAACACTGGCGGCGGAGTCGATGACGTCTCGTCGGTGAATGCTATACAGAAGAAGATGAAACGAGCTGAGCGATTTGGTGTTCCTGTTCAGCTTTCCGAGGAAGAAAAGAGGAATTCGCGAGCAGAGAGGTACCCCTGTATTTAGTATTTATGTTATTTTGGTTTAAGAGAAGTACCATTTATTGATTTCGAATGTTATGGAATTTGATTATATTAATTATTAATCATGTCGTTTCAAAATGATTGTCCAGTTTTGAATTTTGATGGCTTACTCTTTCAATTTTGACTTTTGTGAATTTTGGATTCGCATGTGTTTTCATATATGTTGTGTAATATTTGATGAAAAATTAATCAAATGATTGTATTTGTACTGTTCCGATTTGAAAAGGTCTATCTAATGGTGAATTTTGATGGGTTTTGTAATTCAAATTTTGCCTTAATGGATATTGGATTCGTAAGCGTAATAGTTGACAAAAAAAAATGTATGAAATGATTGAATTTGTAAGGTAATTTTGACATTGGCTTCATAGTTTTGATTCAAGTCGAAATTATATGTTTCAATTAAGGATACATAGTTTATGAAGTGTGTTAGCTTTGATGATTAAATATCGACTTGTTAGGTGAGTTTCGAATGCTAGTATTTCCAAGGTACTTTAACATGATAGTTTTTATTGAAATCGAAGTTATGTGGCGATTGAGATTACAAAGTTCGAAGTTCACTAAATTTAGCCATTGAAAAAACATTGTGCTAGGTGTGTTTGTTCATCTTATCGTTATTGCTCTTCTAGAATTTGTGAACCTTTTAAATTCAAGAGCTTGAAATATGGATTATTTATGTTGCAGATTTGGCACAGCTAGTGGACCTGAAGCCTCCAAGTCGTCGGAGGAGTCGAAGAAGAAGGCTAGAGCTGAGAGGTACACATGCTTTCTTGTCAGCCATGTACTGGGATGTCGTCGGGGTGGGTGTGTCTGACAGCTTTTGCTTTTCCCAGGTTTGGGATACCTCAAGCTGCATCCGGATCTACGAACGAGGAATCTAAGAAAAAGGCCAGGCTTGAGAGGTTTGGAGTGGTTGCAAAGACGGGTTCGTTGGAGGAAGAGAAAAAGAAAGCAAGGGCTATCAGGTTTTGTTCCAGAAGATACATAAATGGATGAAGTGAAACTAGTGTATCAGGGTATAAGCTAATGCAGTAGAATGCTTTGCAGGTTCTCAGAGTCTCAATCTAATTCGAAAGCACAACAAAGTGGCAGAGGACCCATTGAGTCTGTATGTTGAGGTTCATACACTTTATGGGTTTATATGGTAAAATTGCTCCCTACTAATCACTATTAATTCTACTTACATGCAGAAGACAATGGGTGAGGCGGGAGTGGTCTAAACCTATATTCATCCTTATAAAATGGTAATTCCAGCCTTTTAGCCGTTAACTTGGACTTGACCTTCAATTATGTGGTATCCATTATTACTAGACTGATGCTTTCTTTGTGTATCTTCTTTGTATTGTTGCCCAGATTAACAGGTTAAAGTTTCCTTTCTTCAATGACTCCAAAAGTAGCTTGTGTACATGGTTCATATTAGTTGTGGACAAGTAGTTCAGATTTTTGTGGAGTTTGGTCCTCTGGTCAGCAAACAACTTGTTACTGTTTGGTGATATCGACGTTTAGTAATGTCCTACTCTTAATGCCTTGCTATCTTCTTAAATGACATATAGGGACTTCCTTTGGTAGCTATAAATCTTTACGTAAATGATATTACTTGCAGATATATGTTAGTTTACACCCCTAAAGCATTTTATTCAAGGAACAAATTTGCCTTTTTTTTGCCCACTCTTGTAAAAGGCATTATCTGATGGTCTAGACCAATGCTTACTACAGATGTTCAGTGTATTTTTCTACACTGAAGAAGACACATGACATCCTGCTATTATTTCTTTTAGTTGCTGTTTAGTTTTGCATTTGTCTACTGTTTCATCTGCCTGAAGCTTGACTTGGAACATATGCTTTGCCGAGGTTGGTGTCATTGTTTGGACTTTGATAGCTTCTCATTTCAACTGCCCCGTTAGTGTCCTTTTAGTGGTTTGTATTTCCATATCTTGTCGAGTTGTGTTTTGTGAAGTACTTGTGTTTATAAAGGAAAGAAGTTGCATGTTAAAAGCATTCAATCTAATCATAGCCTAAAAGGGTAATCTGTCTCTCATCTGGTCATTAAGATATCGATGAAGAAGGGCTATATTGTCAGGAGCATCATTGGATGCAGTTGGAAAAATAAATTACTGATTAGTCAATTATGGAGTTATTCCATTGTTTGATTATGAAGCTTGGAACTGCAAACCATTTTACTTGCTTGTTTTATACCACGTTTAGTATTTGTGCAATTCTTCAATATGGTTTGAATGTCCTCATCATTGATTTTAGTAGTTGGTCATCTTAGAAGAGCAAGGCATTAGTAGGATCTCATATTAACTTCGGTATCACTAGACGGAGCTAGCTGTTTCGCGGACATTATTGTGGGATCTGTTCTGTTGTGTTTTGTTATTAACATATAGACTGAGATAAAACTCAGTCGAAATCCTGACTATATTTTGTAATACTGCAACGACAAGGCAATTGAATTTCGTATTTTCATTGCTACTTTAATGATACTTTAGCCGGTCTCTCATCGATGTGATATTGTTCTTCCTGCTACTCTACTAGGGGACAGAGTAAAAGCTTGAACAGGTAGGTTTTGATGTAGTGTAAACTGCCACTGGAATTTCGATTATCCTATGAAGCAAGTGTTCGCGTGATGATAAATCTTTATTTATGTGGTATTCAGCTGAATACTACATATTTTAGAGTTATGAGACTTGTGCTCATAAAAGGATGAGATGTCAAACTAGTTCGATATTTTTGACATGTTATACTTTTGCCCTCAATGGTTGGAGATGCAATCAACTAAAGAAGATCACACTGATTTTTTTTTTACGGGAAATCTGCAACGGTTACTCACCTAGTCAAGTGTGCACCAGATAGATATTGATAGGGGCGTGCACGGTTCGGTTCGGTTTTGGACCAAAAAAAGAATCGAACCGACATCATCGGTTCTACGCTAGACAGAACCGAAATTGCCTCGTGTTTTGGACTTAAATTTGAGCCCACTTTCGGCTTTAAAATTTTAGGTATGTGCGTTCCTAACTAATATTATTATTCATTTTGGACTCAAATCTAAATGTGATTAATATTGTTTTATACTAAATGTAACTCATAATTAAGTTCCAAAGATATATCTACTCTGTATAAGTTTAACGAGGTTATTTTAAAACTAATTTCGAAATTTGTATACACATTCGTCACACCGTACAACTTTTTAAATATATGTATGTATCCATATATTATTAGCTAAAAACATATTCACTTATCTATTATTATATCATACTGACAATAAACAATATTGAATCCTCTCGCCAATCATCCTTTAATAAGCTTAATTTTTTCTACATAAAATTAATCGTCGGTTCGGTTTTTATCGGTTCTTCCATAAGCCAAACCGCATCGGTTAGGTTCCCTCAAAGGCGGAATCGAAATCGGTTGGGTTTCTATCGGTTCCAACAAAATCGGTTCTTTTCGGTTCTGTTCCGGTTCGGTTTTGATTTTCCTCCACACCCCTAGATATTGAGCTGATGCACTCGAAATCAATATTAGTCTTTTATAGATAGAAAAGTGAAGTTGATCCTAATAGCAGCTCTACGAGGGGAAATGACCAACAGGACATGAAATTGAAATCAACCCTGCAATATTTAGCAAAATATTGCTTCCATGCGAAAATCGAACCCGTGATATCCTAATTACTTTGTCACTTATTATTAGGCTATGCTTGCCGGCGATATTCTATCTATCTTATCACTGACAAACTAGGCTATGCTTGGGAGACAAAAAGAAAGTTGATCTTGATTCCATAAGAGGCCGCATTTTGTTCCGTTAGTTAACTATTTATATCATGAGTAAATAATTTGAAAGTAAAGTTTGCTACACAAATCAGTGTATGAGATTTTAGTCTTATTGGTACTTGAGAGTACTATACATTTCCACCACCAAATAGTCAACTGCTAAAAGGGTGGTCTTAGAAACAAAATCCTAAAAAAAGGAATGATTCCTGGATATGCAAAACAATCATTATATAATTTTAATGATAATTAGCATAGAAAATTTGATGCAACTTCTGAATGTTGTCATTTGGAAAAAGTGGGGATGAAAACTATCAACATCAGAAGATTACTAAGTTCATGAGTTCCATAGTATTCATGTCTTTCACATCCCATGGATTTAGATTATACAATTAACTTATCCATTATCCATTATCCATCTTCCCTTCGCGGCGCTACATAATTTGCCACTCCATCTGGAAAACGAAATATCCTGACATGATCATTGAATACAACGAAACAACTCCTTCGAGGCATATGTAAATGGAGGGCGTTTCTGTTCATATCCAATCGGTATTCAAGTAATAGAATTAAAGAGTAGTTGTTGACAGTCATTTGGGAGTCGCTACACTTCCAGTATTAGCGGCTGCTCTTATTGAAACGGTGGTGGACGTGCGAGAAGACGCCCTATTATTCATGGCTGATGGATCTAGGAACACAACCACAACAGTAATATCGTCATGGAAATGTCTTCTTACCCCTCTGTCGATCTTCTTGAGGTCAGAGTATCTCATTTCCCTTTTCTTGGCTGCTACTTTAAGAGCTTCCTTTACTAGTCTCTTAGCAATCCCCTGCTCAAAGAAATAATGGGAAAAGGGCATCAGTTTCGCAATAGATTCTTCTCACTTAGTAGCACCAGTATTCATTAAAAGGAAGAAGAAGCAACTTACACTCTTGGGAAAACTGTGAACAATGTCTACTGCCTCTTGATTGCTAAGATGTTCCCATAGACCATCAGAAGCAAATATTATAAACTGGTCCTTTGAATTCAGTTTATGTATAAATATTGATGGCTCTGGACTTATAAGTGGCTTTGAGAAGTACTCATAAATCCTAAATTTTGCTAAGAGTGGTTCTTTGTTGAATTCGACACTCTTCAGATATGCATCACCAAGAGATCTTGAAACCTGAAGACAGCGTCATAGGCATCAAAATTTCCATATTAACTGAAAAGGGAACAATGAAGTGTAAACTGTTGCAGTGATACATTACCTGAATGATGCCCTTTACACGCCATACTTTATGTTTCTGGACTACAATTTGTGGATCATTGGGGTGCAATGACTTGAGCTCATCTCTGACAGATTCAAATTTAGCATTGTGCTCTGTAGACAATTGAATTGCCGTGACTCCTCTGATGGCCTTCTCAGCTCTTCCCAACACTACACGCGAGTCTCCAGCATTGGCTACATATAGGAGTCCATTGTTTATTACCCCGGCCAAGCAACAACTTCCAACTGAAGCAAGTTGTGGTTTAGTGTGCCACTGTGTCCTTACTTCAGATAGAAATTCCTCTTCGGTTTCTGCAAAGGCCTTTTTTATGACATTTGCTGATATCTCTTGATGTTCAGTTGCGAATTCTGAAGCAGAATTAGAACTTCAACTCAGAAATCACCACCATAATCCTATTAAATCGGTATCATATGTTTCTATAAGACAGAAAAGAACAAGTTGCAGTACAATTCCATGCATCAAGCTCTGTATTAAGTTCCAACAAATCCTCAGAGCTACTGTTATATTTTCATGTAACAATCTTGACATTTATCTCTACAAACTAATGCACATTAAGAGGAACTCAACATTCTATTCAGCACTAAAAATCAAGGATATAAAGAGCTAATAACTTACTCTTCAAATTGAGGAACAAGTTCTCGTTCACGAAACGAGCCGTTTCTGGCCCTCCATGACCATCATATACACCTACAAATGTCCCATTTGGACCCGAATCAAGAGAACTCATCGGCCCCGATTCGAGTTGACTTTGATCCTCCAACAAAGCATTGGCTTGTATAACAGCCATTGAAAATTCACCATGGACATGAGATCCCAAATCCTTGTACCACAACAAACCATCTACCCTCCCATTCGGATCATCATCGCGGCGCCTAATCAAATTTCCTCCCCTTTTACCTCCATCTCCCTCCACAGATGGTTGTTTCCAACAAGGTTTAATCATTTGTTCCCTTTTTCTCAATCCTCCACCTTTTTCAACTTAAATATATCAACTGAACCAATTAAACACCCCTTTAAACAATCAGATCATATATTCACCTAATCCCTCCCTATTAATCACAACATCTATGTACCCTTTATCTTTTTAGGAAAGTAAACAAATTTGCATTAAACAATAAAACCAACAAAGCTCAAAATTGAAAAAGATTAGATTTTTACATAAAAAATGATTCAGTTCTGTTGATATTTCAATCCAACCACCCCAATTTTTGAAATTATATACACCAATAATAATGCAAAAACAGAGATGTTTATAACTTATGAACCATAAAAACAATATCGACAAAAAAGTCAAATTGGGTATGGAGAGAATTTGAAGCAGAAAATTTTGTCTCAAGACAAGAAAACAATAATTTCATTTATTTCTTTGAAAAATCAAAGAATATGGAGGAGAAAAGGTGTGCTGGTCTTTGCATGCATACCTTGAACCTGTAATTTTGTATACTTGTGGACCTTCCATGGGGTTGAGTTTTGTGTCAGCTTTCAACAACAGCCTTAGCTGTAAAAACCCATTCAATATTTGATGTTGACAGAGTTTGTTCCTGGATCAGACGAGGGGGGGGTGGGGGTGGGGGGTGGGGTGGGGGGAAGGGGGGGTTGATACAGATAAGGAAAACAATTATCTCAAGGTTTCTTGAATTTTTTGTATCAGCCAGGACAGCAAAAGCAGATCTTTTGGATTTGTGTCAGATGTTTAGATCTTAGATTTTGATGTAAGAAAAATGAGAAAGCAATCAAATTTGTGTAATATATATATAAATATATTTATCTATACAAAAATTAAAAAATGTTGAATGTGTATGTTATTATTAATGAGATGGAGATGAAGATGAAGAAATGATTATGAGCTGCAACTTTGGTTCTGACATTTCAATTGGTATAATATTGTAACAATAACTTTTTTATTGTACACTAAAATATATATATATAAAAATATTTGTGAGCTATTGATTATTGTTAGTGATTAGGCTATTGTGACCAAGTAGTTTCAAGTTTCATGGCTAAAAATTTGTGGGATTTGACTAATAATGAAGAGTAAGCCATCATTTTAGGCAATTGTTGCTCATTTCCAAGTTTCATATGGTTTGATGATGTCTGAATTGTGATATTTAGGAAACATTTAATGACTTTTCTAAAACGCGTGAGGTGTTGAGGACACGATGGATTATTTAGGCTTCAAGATTAAGAAACTTGACCTAATCAATTAACTAAAAAAGTGGCCTATCTATGCCTTTAAGGCCTAATTCTTAGATTAATTAAACCTTTAGGTTTGGCTTGGGTTGGGTGAATAAAGAATAACACGTTAATCTCATTATTTATCACATTTGTTTTAAGGAAGTGTGATCTTCCCCTAATTCTAGAAAAGTCTTGATCAAGTGATTGTAAATGGGGGTTGTTGTAGTATCGATTTTGTAAGGGAGATGACAATGTGGCTCGACAATTAGAACCCGTGTTAGTATTTTACTCCCTCCGTTTTTTTTACTTGTCGTTATAGCAAAAGATATTTGTTTTATTTACTTGTCGTTTTATATTTTCAATTTTTTGGTTTAGTTTTTCTAATATGACTTTATCATTAAATGAACATTAATTATATTTTTGTCTTAAAATTTGAGATAATATTGTTTATTCTCTTGTAATAAATGAGGCTATACAAGAAAAAGAATATGAAATACTTCATTGTTGAGTCAAAGTCTAAAATGACAACTAGAAAAAAAAATGGAGGAAGTAGTCACCTTGATACTTATAACAAGACTAGGCGATTAAATCATATATTCCCTCCGTCCTTAATCGATTGACATGTTATAGTTTTTATTGGTCATTCTCTAAAAATTTTGATCATGAATTCCAATTAACCCATAAAAAATAATATAATCATACGAGATCTGTTTAGATTTGTATCAATCTATATTTTTGAAATATCAACTTTTTATAATTTTCAGCATGTAAAATAAGAGAAATTTACGTTTTAAATCATGTTTTGGTGACCGTGAAAAGTCAAAATGTGCAAATCATTTAAGGGACGGAGGGAGTATATATATATATTTAACGATGAGATAAGAAATCACGAATCTTTAGTCACTGAAACAGACCCTTTTCACTTAATTATTCGATTAAACTAATAATAATTTATCCCATTTAAGGCCTCGTAAATACTAATACATCCACTTTTAATCTAGTCTTTTGTATAAGTTCTTAATCATATGATTATGTCCTAATTCATTAAAAAAATGTTCCTACTTGTAAACAGGTTCAAATAATATACCGTTTTAGTTCGAATAATGTACATTTTAGTCATGTGATAGCAGACACGCCATTTTCAAATTTAATTTTCTTAAAATGATTGGACTAAGGTCCACTAGACCACGATTGAAAAGAGGAAAAGATAGTCCTTGAGGTTTTACTTTCTTCTAAATTTCATTCATTTAAAATAATTGTTTGTTCATCACATGGTGTAATTAGACCAACATGCACATTGTAATCTTATGAAAATACATTTCCCCTTAAGATAAAAAAAACGTCACAAATTACACTGAAATATATTATTATGTATAAAACCTTGCAAATCACACTTGCCCCCATCAATTATTTTAAGATAATTGAGGGACCTTGTAGGGCACATTTCAAGAATATTCAAGGGACCTTCTTGTTATGTTTTTTCATCAATCCACACACCTTGAGAAATAAAATGGTGGGGAGGTAATGTACAAAATTTAATACACACTAGTTTTAGTACAAGCTTGCGGTATGGAACGACTGAACCGATTTAGATTCCATGATTGAAATAACCAATCAAGTCAGGCTTGGTTCGATTTCACGCTTGAATTGTACTAAACCGAACCATTAACAGGCCTTATACTTTGTACATTCATCAAACATTCAGTTGTGATGCAATTTTCCAAATAAAGATTGATTGATTCAACAATGTGGACTATGTTACAAATGAATCAAGTTGTAAGTGATGCAGCATTCATACAGACACAGACTCAACATGCCCCGATACCTCTTAAGAAGCTAACACAATCGCATCGGAGTAGGGGTCTGATAGTACGCAACTTTTACATTATCACAACAAGATTCATAAGCCTCGTGTTTCTTGCATTTTTTCCCCTTTCATATTTCAAGAAGTTGTGTGGATGCATATCCAAATGATAAAATTCTGCAGCCAGACAAGTAGAGCATGGCCAATGGATTGAACTTTCAGTTATTCATTATGTATTTTCTGGTGCAATGGTCCATATTGGTCCAGCTTTGGTCCCCAAATTTATCCCAATCCTAGTAGTATTGAGTTCATCTGTTTGAAGATGGTGGAACATTTAACCAATTCTGGATAAACAAGCCTGGTGGGTATGGTGGACTGTTCACTTTGGACAGCAAGATTTGTTCAACTTTTTTGGATGGGATCCACTATTGTATATACACTCCAGATGACTTCGAAAGAAAGAACTTAGAAATGCAAAAATAACTGTGGAATTGATGGCTGGAACTATTTCCACGTCAGAAGGCTCCACGCCTTGCGTTCAGGAACCCAGCCAATGGGCATTTTTTTAACTACAAAATTAAACAACGTGGAATTATATCCGCCTGGAGTTGAGGCAGGCGTTGGTTGCAGGGGAGTGATCACTGAGTTCTTTAGATGGAGGGTATTACAGTGGTTCTTATCTCACATCGATAGAACAATGCCTTTAAGTTTAGTTTCTATGTTTCCAATTAATTTTATGATGTGATTCATCGATTCTTAAGAAGATCAGACGAATGATGCATGCCGTGAATAAGATTACTATAGTTTTAAGAGTTTTAGAAGCAAAAAATGTTGATAGGTTCCAGAAAGAACGCTAGTAAGGAGACATTTTACCACTAGTTAAAGTTCGTTTTGTTCACTAGAATGTATGTAAAATTGGTCAAATGAGACAAGTTATCGGAAAATGAAAAAAGAGTGAAAGTAGACCATATTAATCAGATGGAGTGATATTGTCCGTTAGTCTCTTGAGCGTTTGGGTAGCAAATATCAATGACAGTTTAACAAAAGATGGGCTGCTTGTGCTTAAATTTTCCGGTGACATTAGTTTTATCCTTAGAGTGATTTTTTTAATTGAAAATACTGCCTCAATTTGATGATATGCAGACCATAAGGGTGTTCTGATGTAATCTTCATTACAAGGTATGTAGGGGAGCTGGGAGGGATCAGATATTCAGACCACATAAGATACTGCAGGTTCTTCGTGGTGATCAACGATAATTACAGTATTGGATAACCCTGGTGAATATCTTACTCGTGTTAAACATGTATAGACCCACTTCAAACCTTATATCTAAGTTGTACTTCAGTTTTTTCCTCCTTGTACCTTTAAGGCCCTTCTTTACAGCGTAAAAATAGTTCCTCGCCCTTCTTCCAATATGGTAGGAGTCTCTGTCCGGAGTAGCACCAACCATAAGATGGCATCATCTAGCAATTCTACACCGTATATATGTTTATAAGATGACAAGTGATCCAGCAGGACAGAATACTCCAAATTACAATGAACAAAGTTCTATATCATCACACGGCAGCAGTCTCCTCATCGTCCTTTCCCCCTCAGTACCGCAGGTGGTAGCATTAGTATAATATCCACATTGGAGTTACCGCATAATGCCAGCTCAATAGCTTCCTTGACATCAAGGAGGAATGCGAGCATTTAGCGCTAACTTTGTTGATTACAGCTTTTAGTGGCTATAGCTTCATGAACAGATGAATTGATGGATACTCATGGATGAATAACAGGTACTTTTAATATTCTACAACATCGTTCAATATTATTGCTACAATTTTATTCGAATACAGAACAATTATAGCATCGATGTGATTCATATACTTCACATTTCAATAGAAGGGATCGAAGAATGAATTGGTGAATGAGTGGGAAGACGATGCTTTTATTTTCAATGTACATTCTCCCAAGATGTTTTGCATCCTTAAGATAAGCAAACCTATAATTGCAAAGAGAAATCAATTATCCAACTCTAACCATTCTTCTTTGTTCCATCGAAGTCTGAACTTTTTCTTTAACTTGCTGCAGATAATCAAGAACTTCTTTCACAGTTGCATCATGAACGACAACATCCCTAGTCGGCTCAGCTGGCTTAGGAAGATCAACAGGGACCAATGCCATTGAGTAATCAGCATCCTTTGTGCCTTCATTGTCCTCAACGTTATTTTTGTGCTCATCATTCGAAGAGTCCAAGCTAAACAAAAATATAGAGTTGTCAAATGCAAAGTGATAATGACCAAAAAGGGGAATAGCTTCATTTATGTATATAATACCTTCGGTCATCTGCTTTTGAGCAATGCTGGTCTTCACTCGAATTGACTTCCTCATATGAACTAAAAGTCACTTCATCTCCTGTACTGCCGTGCCCTTTGCTAAATGAACTAGTTCTAGATACCGAAACATCATGTTCGTAATTCTCAGAAACCACTGAGGGCAACTTGATATTCCTGATCAAATCCGGAGTATCACATCTTATTGAACTAATTGTTTGTTGAGTAATCACTTTCTTATCTTCTGATTTCTTTGAAGTACAAGAAACAGAAGATGAGACAGAGGTGACTTCACTTATATCAAATGAACAAGACTGATCTGATTCATCACAATCAGACACATGGTTCGATATTTTCAAGGACCGAAGCCTTTTCATCAACAATTTTAACCTTTTTTCTGCCTTCTTTCTTGATTTTATCTCCTCCTTCAACAGAGCTTCCAATTGAACCAACTAGCGAAGTATATCAAGAAAATGCAGAAAAGTTTCAGTATTTGAAGCTAAACTAATCACATTATCAACAAAAATAGACTATGTCTTTATTTTTCATGACAAAAATAGATGAGGGCCTAGACAACCTTTTTTTCAGTTTGGTCTGCTGATTCCTTCGCATTTCTTGAAGCCAATCTCTCTGCAAGCAATCTCCCTCTAAGACATTCCACAGTTCTCAACACATCTTCTTCTCCCATCTTGTTTCTAACTACCAAATGCAGAAGATTCAAAGATAAATCATGAATCACCATAAAGGAGGAGGGGGGTATGAGTATACATCAACATGCCTAAACGCTGACGAGAATCACGACTAAGCGGGATAAAGAGTCCGATAATAAGCAACCTTGTCTTTACGAAAATACAAATATATAAATACTGAACTTCATATACCACTTACATTGTCTTGAACTACTCCAGTGTTGTAAAAAAATATGAAAGCAATCGAAGGATTATACTTTAGCAATATGATGAAGATCTAAATTGAAAGCAACAATTCTCTTTTATTTGAACTCACTATTAGTATTATACTATTACACCTCAAATCACAGACTAATAGACTATTCAAAAAAGAAAATTAAGTACTCTTAGTAAACAGAACTGATTGATATAGATACAGTAATAGTAAAATGCTAGCTAATAATATACTAAAAACGAAATGTCGTCATAAGGAGGATAAAAATCATTGTACTAATAGAAAACATACGCATAGATTGAGTGAAAGAACAAAAATGCTGAAGACACATGTGAGGGGATGAGCTACCCCACCTTTTGATTAAATAATGGCTACATTTCAAAACCACATTTGAAGTACGTTATGAATTATTAGTCTTGTATTATACGTTACTTTTTTAAAACAGAATTACTCACAGAAAATACTTCAAATTGAAGTTTGTCTGCTCATTCATAGAATACTACTATAAAATAAGAATGAGGATTTAATATGCTTCATCTCCTTATTAATTAAAATGTTCACTTTGTATCTTTTGAATAATATTTGACACTCTTTTTCTTTTGTAAATTAGCGATGAAATGAGTTTATTAAAAGCCTTTTCCACTAGGCTATTCGATTAACTCAATAATATTTGACAATTTCATGAATCGAGACCGAGTGTCATAAAGTATATACTGTATGAAAATAGTCATTAAGTTCCATTATGCACAAATTATTGTTGGGGTAGAGTTGAACAATATTCCCTATAAGAAGATGAAATTTAACATGCCATGCAGGCGTAAGTAGGCCTGTCAGCAAACGTGCCGATTCGAAAAGGCTTGGCATATTTGACTTCAAAAGGTTCGGCTTGATGTTCGGCTCGAGGCTTCAAATATAAAGCCAAACGTTAGAAGTCGTTATTTGTCAAATCAAGCCAAACCGTTCGAAAAGGTTTGGCTCGATTGCCCCCTCCCTATTTATATTATATTATATATATATAAATAACATTTATATTATATTTTATATATATAAATAACATTTATATTATATAACATTTATATAATTTAATGAACTAATGTGATCCACTTATTTTTATAGTCCATAATCTACTGATCCATTTATATTAGGTTAGGTCCAACTCATTAATATCCATTTATATATAAGTATATAACCCTAAGTCCTAACCCTCATTCTTATGAGTTATGAACCCTAACCCTAACCCGCATCGCACTTTTGGTTGATGGAAAAAACCGAAATCTGAGCCCAATTTTGTAAACTACTATTATTTTGCTATTTTAGATTATGGGCATGTAATTGATAAATTTTATGTCTTTTTTCACTTCTAGATTTCATGTTCAAAGATTAAGTTGTATATGTATTTTCAAATCAAACGTTTTCAAACGGTTCGCTCGATTCAAGCCAAATAGGATCAAATATACACTTAAAAATTTCCCTCAAACGTCAAGCCAAACTATTATAATTGATGTTTGACCAAATCAAGCCAAATCAAACGTCACTTTAATAATTGATCAAATCAAATACAAATAGTCAATAGTTCGACTTTATTCGGTTCGATTACAGGCCTAGGCGTAAGAATCCAAAACATAGATACAAGTGAAAATTTAATTTAATTTAATTTATGAATTTAAAGACAATAATAATGTTAAACAATTAAATATTGCAGCGGTTTGCGTGTGAGCACTGAAATACACATGACTCCCGAGGCTCATGTTCACTTCACTCGCATCCGAACAAACAAATAAAGACTCGTCAACAGGACTTTAACTGGGCACAACACAATGCTAGGGGACATAGACCAACTAAAAAAGGGCGATCAAGTTTAACTGGGCAACGTGATATTCCTCAATCTAATGAAATCACTAGCTCTGTTGATAATATTGTTTGTCCTTCGTGTCATAATCAATGCTTTAACAAATTATTTCTAGTTTTTCTCCTCAGTCCATTGAATATCGATACCCTAAAAAAAATCTGGATTTTCTATGACACCGATCACGAGAACATTTCTCTTGTCTGCTCATGTCAAAAACGATTATCCTTTCCGTTACCTTTGTTTTTTCAAATTACCACAATAATTTTCAAAGGCATTTACATAACACACATGTACAAACAAATCTTAATCGTGAGCTAACACTTCATGGTTCTTTGAACAAGATGTGGGTCCAGCCGAAGGTTATTGCACTTGATGAAAGGCAAGCATCATTTGTTATGTTAAGTTATTTCTACTTTATGTCATGTTTTGTGTTTTTTAGGTCAGCATAATGTTGGAGTGCTTGTAGTCATAATGGCATTTGTTGAACCTTAAATGTTTGTATTTTGTTTCTTATCTATAAAAAAAAGACTCGTGAACATGAAAGAAATTTAATTATATTACGGGAAAATAATTGATAATTAATTTCCATCCTAAATTTGATATGATAATTTTTTTTTGTAAAATATGTTACCTTGTATATTATTACGGCTGTTAGAACTATTTTATACAACTAAGATTTTCTCAATTAGTAGAGTTGGACATAATACTTTCACTCCTAAATAACTATTCTGGTGCTTATAACCAAGTATTTTGTG
This sequence comes from Echium plantagineum, assembly GCA_003412495.2. NCBI lineage: Eukaryota > Viridiplantae > Streptophyta > Magnoliopsida > Boraginales > Boraginaceae > Echium > Echium plantagineum. Next base: position 22,352,995 of record CM016563.1, on the reverse strand, counting down.
TGATCAAAATCTTGACTAATTGATGAAACCTCTTCTACAAATTTATCGAAATAGAGAAACTTCTCTCCAATTCAGACAATCTCTTACCAATCATCAAATCTTCCAAACCTCCAAATCAAATAAACTACCAAATGCAAAAAAGACACAGAGATTTCTTGATATTGTCTCACCAAAACCAAAATCACTGCAAAATGATAATCAATCCCATATCAATCTAATTGATGATTTCATCCAAACAAATTCACATCAATTATATCAACTAAATACGCAGCATTATAACCCAAAATCTTCGAAAGAAAACTCAATTTCATTCCTTTTTCGACTTCATAATGAAGGTATTAAACTTGATCCTTGTATAGTATCTAGTGCATTAAGCTCATGTGGTTCCAAGACTACTTTTTGCATAGGTATACAGATACATTGTTTGGCAATTGTAAATGGGTTTATCTCGAATATTTATATTGGAAGCTCGTTGATCACTTTCTATAGTAGATGGAGAGAGTTGAACAGAGCTTTCAAGGTGTTTGATGAAATGACTGACAGAAATATCGTGTCGTGGACCGCGATGATCAATGGGTTTGCACAGGAATGTGATGTTGATATGTGCTTGCATTTGTATAAGCAGATGAGGAGTTTAAGCTTGAATGCTAATGATTTCACTTATACGAGCGTTTTGATAGCCTGCACGGGGAGTGGGTGTTTTGGTCAAGGGAGGAGTGTGCATTGCCAAACGATTCGAATGGGGTTTGATTCATATGTCCATGTCGGGAATGCCCTTATATCTATGTATTGCAAGTGTGGTGAAGTTGGAGGTGCAATGTGTTTATTTAGGAGTTTGAATACAAAGGATTTGGTGTCGTGGAATTCGATCATTGCTGGATATGCTCATCACGGTATGGCCATTGAAGCTATTCAACTTTTCGAGGAAATGAAGCAGCGGAATTTAGTCCCTGATAGTATCACTTTTCTTGCACTTTTATCCTCATGTCGACATGCTGGTTTCCTAAATCATGGCCGAGTTTACTTTGACTCGATGAATCAGTATGGTGTTACACCAGGTCTAGATCATTATTCTTGCATGGTGGATCTTCTTGGCCGCGCAGGTTTGATAGAACAAGCCAGAAATTTCATCAGGAAAATGCCTATAAGGCCAAACGCGATCATATGGGGTTCTTTGTTGTCATCGTCTAAGCTTTATGGATATATTGACATTGGGATCGAGGCTGCAGCCAATAGGCTTCTGCTAGAACCATGGTGTAGCGCAACTCATTTGCAGCTGGCGAACTTGTATGCAAGTGGAGGATACAGGGATGAAGCAGCAAGAGTTAGGAAATTGATGAAAGAATACGGCCTGAAAACTGATCCTGGATGCAGTTGGGTTGAGATAAAAAGTGCCATTTATCAATTCAGGGCAGAAGACAGATCAAACAGTTGTGCCTTGCATATGGTTGATTTCCTAGCTACTCTAATTGGCCATATGCGAGTTGTAGACAATCTGACTGAAGGTTTTCAATTAGAGCTTTAATCGATGAGGTCCGAAGTGTCAAACTAAGGATTGAACCAATGAACTAAGCTTATAATTGTGTTCTTTCCTCTTCGTATGCACTACAAATTGAAAACTTAATGGCTGTTGCATGCATGTATGTACTAAACATTTGCGCGACGCCTCATGGCACCTCCGGTTACAGATCTAATCACACTAGGCAGATGAAGTCGTTTATGAAAATCACAAGCTAATCACCAATTATAAGATACAATAAACCTGGCAACTTGATCTTCCTAGATTTCTTAATAAAGAGACTCCAGTAACATTAGATTGTGAAGTCCAATACTCTGATGGTGCCTTTTTTAACAGCTATTTAAGGGGGGCATGTAAACAGAAAAGGTTGACAAATACTCAAAGTTTAAACAAAACTCACATCCACAACATAGTCCAAACACTTAACGGTAACTTGTAAAACTCAAAACACAATCATTAGCTTCAGGAATTTCAGTCATCACCATACTCAACAGGGCTCCTATCAGCAACCGGGCTGCGGCTGGGACTTTCGCTGCCACCATTCGTCTCGTAAGGTTTCTCATCATACCTCTTCAAAACAGGATTATCTCCGTTCCCATCAGGGCTCAAAGGACTTTGGCTTCTCTCCTGAGGGCTCTGACTGTACTCATCTTCTTTCCTCTCATATCTAGCTCCTCTCTCCGGAGCTGGTGGACTCTCACTGCGGATGTATTGATCAGGTGTAAGGCTGCGCTTCTTTGTCCTCAAGGGAGAAGAGTCTTTTTCTGGCTCAGGACTATAGCTCCTCCGAGGACTTCTTGGTATCTGCTCCTGCTCAATGACTCTTTCTCTTCGTGGAGGAGATCTTGAGCGACTAGAAACAGAAGCAAGTATCAGAGTGAAATGCTGAATACTATTATACTCAGAAAGTTATATGTGATGTGACATTATAATGACTAAAATATCATGACAAAGAGCAAGAAAACCTGATGAAACAAGAAACTTCCAAGCCACACTTGAGAAATATCATAACGTGCTTTTCTTTAGGTAATAACATGACTAAAGAACTGGTAGCTCACCTACGGCTGGGGCTTCGGCTGTAACTACGTCTAGCAATTCTTCCGCGACGTGGAGAAGGTGACCTCACAGGTGAGCGAGAGTAGCTCCTACCATGACTGGATCCAGCAAACAGTTTAAAACAAGATGATAAAATAGACTAACACAAGATAGTTTAATGGGGGTAAAGGAAGATAACAACTAGCATAATAACTTCTCTGATTAAATTACCTGGTCTTCTGAGGACTATTCTGGCAGTTACGTTCAATATGACCTCTTTCGCCACACCGATAGCACTTATTCTTCCAGTCACCAGCTTTGCAATCACGTGCCCAGTGACCATCAAGGCCGCAGTTGAAGCAGCGTCCAGACCCGGGAGGTGGCCCTCTCCCTTCATATTGTCGCACACCACCAGGACCACGAGGCACCTAAAGCAAGTGAATCAGATTAAGGAAATCACAACTTCGTCTTCAATTTCATGAGCCAGGGTTTAGGAGTCTCTCCCACAAGATTAGACCACAATAAAATAGTGCAAACAAAGATGAAGTAAAACCACTTTTTTATGTAATGGCGAATATCTTGGCAAAAGCTTCAACATGACTTTAAGATGGAGAATTCAAAAGATAATGTGGAATTACCCTTATAAGAAGAAAAAAGAGTAAAGCACACTCTACTTACTCCTTTAGCAAACTCCACGATAATTCTCCGACCATCAATTTCTCGGCCATCCAATCTATGTCTTGCATCATCAGCATCACGATAATGACTGAAGTCCTGCAGGGAAACGTAAAGACTCGGAGCAACTAAGTGAACAAGTTTGCTATAATGGACAAAGAAATGATTGAAATAACTCCAAAAGTAATATCAGAAAGGCAAAAAATACTTACAACAAAGGCATAATCATGCTTCATATCCACATCGCGTACTCTGCGTAAATTGTTGCCACAAACAGGTAAGGCCATCATTACTTAATCACTTGATGTGTAACTAACTTGCCGCTCAATAGGAACTAAACACCAGATTGGGATTGTTGCCAATTCCAATAAAACAGGCAAAACAATATAGATACAATCGCCAAAGTCTCCTAACACTCGGCATGAATTTTCCACCAAGACCACCCTCTCAACATTGACCCCTCCAGGCCAGGCAAAAGCCCAGAAACCTTCAACAAGATCATTCAAATTAAGGCCACCATTATTTGAGGGTATATTAGTCCTTACAGATAACACGAGGTCTAAGATACCTGAGCAACAATCATTCTTAGAAAGTAACTCCCCATCGACTTAACAAGAAATTACACTAGGGCACAAAGTGCCTAAAAGGTGTCATCAATAATTTCATGACACCACAATAACTTTATGGGGAGAGAATTCATTTCTTCTTATGAGATATCTGAAACAACAACATGATTTGTTTGCTCTACTTAAAAACTGAAACATGATATATATTGAGCAGAAGATCTGTTTCCTCAATAGAAAAGATCATGTGCACTGAAATTATACAAATATATTAGCTAAATCTACAAAAAGAAAAAAATTGTAATTGCCGAATGATAAATTTGACCTACCAGCTAATCAATCTCAAGGGAAAGCAAATTATAGAAACCATAACAGGCACAGGTTTGCTACGTTAAATTGTCAAATGAGTAAGAACCAATAATCACTCAAGATAATAAACCATTGAACTAAACCAGACAGTACATACTACATACAGATATCGGTCTTCTGGAAACTGTAAGGTACTATGTAGAAAAATGGTAATATGTAATTTACCTCCCATATCTGCTAAATATATGCTCCAAGTCCCGTGAACGAGTTCGTGATGACAAGTGGCCCACATAGAGGCGAGTACTGTTTGTTGATCTATCATCATATCGAGGCATTTTGGTACTGCATAAATACAAAACCGAGTCAGCATAACAAATTATAAATTAACAATTCAGATCTATCAATGCCCTTTTGCTTCTACACTTACATTAATCAATTAATTTCTCCCTGAAAAAGTAAATGGGCGAAAACAAACCACAATACATATTTCAAAACAAGAAAGTTCAAGATTTCCATACACTTCATTAATAAACTGAATAATTATGGGACAAAAGTTCCACTAAGATTATACTCCCTCCGTCGATTGGTACATTTTGACTTTACATGGTCAAACTTTAAAAATTTTAATCAATAATTCTCATTAACCAATAAGAAATAATATAGTCATATGATATGTTGTTAGATTCGTCTCAATATATATTTTTGAACTATCAACTTTTTATAATTTTTTCATATGTTGAATAGCAGATATTTATGTTTGAAATCCTGTTTTGTTGATCATGAAAAGTCAAAATGTACCAATCATTTATGGACAGAGGAGGGAGTATAATTCTACCCACAACTAGAACCCAATTAATTAAACAACAAGACACAAGATCAGAACTCTAATCCATAGATTTTTAATTAATAAATCCGAACATACAAATTAACAACGAATAATTCAGACCAACATAGACAATATAATTCTACACACAAACTAAAATTCAATCAAGTCAACGAAAAAAAACACAGATCAAAACTTTAATCCATAAATACAAATTAAACAATTCATTAAAAAAGAATAATTCAGGATCAAAACTTCCCCCTAGATAATACAACTATACATAACAGGACAATCAAGTGTAGCCTAATGATAGGACACTTCACCAATTACCAATAGGTCCTGTCTCGAGTCACACAAGGTAAGTGAGGAATCAATAATGATCCTCATAAAAAGTAATAATTATTATAATAATTCAACCAAAAATTAATTCAATAGCGAATTCATAACAAAAAAATAATTGTAAATTAATTCTATATACAAAAAAGAATATGTAACAGAAGAAGTAGATAGATCTGAATACCTTATTAGCAGTGAAATTTTACAGATTCTTTTGTCAATTTTCACGCTTCCAAACTCATAAATGCATTGAATTCTACGTTTGAAAATTATACCATTTGTAGATTTAGTTTAACGGTCTTGATGACTTAGTTATATGTCCAAAGGTCGGAATGGACGAAATATTTTTGAGTTTTAAAGTTACTATTTTACCCTCAATTAAACTTACTCCCCTAAAACGCTTTCAAATAAAAAAGCATCTATAGAACTTAAACTTATACGCTTAAGGACTTGCTTAAGCATGCTGTTTAAGTACTTTGGTATGGTGAAATGAAATGGATTAAATAGGAATTGAATTGAATGACTTAGTTTGATAGATATTAATTGATTTTAATTACATTCCCTAGTTAATTGAGAGACCTCATGTAAAGTAATATCCATTAACTCCAGTTTCGGGGTAATCACCAATGACCTAGTAGGAGGGAATCAAATTAGAAAAAATAGGACACAAATACCCTCCCTCAAGTACACGTTACTGAGAAAAGCTTGTACCATCCCTCACGTTACTCAATTCTAGTTCTATTCTATTTTTATTAGTTTCGTGTTAGTTTACTTGGTAGACTTTTTTTAGTTGATTGCCACACTATTTTGTTTATGAAGACTATTTACTCTTTTTTTTTTTTTTTTTTTACTTTGAAGTTTAATTGTGACACTTGAATCCTTTATTTTTAAGTTATTGTTACAATAATTTGTTTATGAATTCATTAGTTTGTCCTAAGGTATGATTGTGTTGTGAAGAGAATGACGTTGACTTGATATACCGAATGTCTTTGTCATATTTTTAGTTTTGAGAGTTGCACTGATGATTTAGTGAATTTGCTCAGCCAATCTCTAGTTTGATTTTGGATTAATATATATATATATATATATATATATATATGATCTATAGTCTATAAACAAATAGAAAGAGATGTACGCAAGAAAACAACATGAATAGACTTGTTATATAGAATATCCAATCGTAAAAATATTGTTGTCAATTAAAGGATATATTAGTAATTTAGTTATAACATGATTATTATAAATGGATACCAAACTAACGAATCTAACGGTTAATGGGAATTGAATTATATTACTACGTTCATACCAAACAAAGCAATAATAATCATTTGTTCATTCCTTTTTTTTGTCTATTCCATTACTTTAGTCATTCCATTCCTACCCATTCCATTCAAGACTATCAGACGCAATTATGGAATCATTGCATTAGAATCTATAGAGATAGTCTCATCTAATGACTATCTTGAAATATGGTAAATCCGTCTTTTTATTTTAAATACACTTCAGATGAATGATGAAACCTTTCGTATTTTAATACATTTATTAGTGTATGTGGCGCTGCGATTTTTATGTATTGGTCACACATGCAAAGTGGTATGTTTTAGTAGAGTAATATATCAATGTAAAACACGACACATGAAATGGTTCGCATAATGTAACAGGAGAACCGATATAAGAATTAAATATAATACACAAATCATTTACTAACAAAATAACAAATTTAAATGAGTGAACTTATGCAAATGGTACAATGGACTCACCAGACAAATATCATTTGAGAAGCAAACAACGATTTCGATTTGATAAACAGAGGCTAATTCTTTGAGGTAAACGTAATTTAAAGTCATTTCAAATTGAAATACTCGTTGTCGATATACTATTCAAAATCGTTCATAACTAAAGAGATTAAATGAACTACGAATTAAATCAATAAACAACCACAATTTAAAAAATTCTACAAATTCAAAGAGTTTTGGCAATCATATCTTGACTTCAACATTAGTTGATAGAGAAGTCTGACGCATCAGTTTCACAGTGACTACTCTATCTTCCTTGTCTTCTATATTCTCAGTGTAATTACTTAGATTTATCATGCTGTTGTTTGTGTCCGAGCAATGTCGTTGCCTATGTTCATCCGTGAGTTGATGCGAATCACTTGCTCCTGTCGTCTATGCTTCATACATGTGTTTCCTAATCATCTAAACCTATAATTTCTAACGGAATAGATTTGAGATATAGTTTTCATTGATTGCTTCTTCAGGTTTACTCTTATTCGCCACATCCTTCGATCGTTCTTCTTGCATTTTCTTGGCAAAGAGTTCGCTCTGAGTTGTAGGCACCTCTCCGGGAGGTGGTGCAGGCGTTGAACACTTCTCAGGCTTAGTTTGGTATGGCCTGAGTTGCAGGCACCTTTCTTGGATGTGGTGCGGTCCTCTAGGGTCTCTCAGGCGTGACTTCCCTGTAGTGGTAGGTGGAATTGTAGGAACCCTCATAGTCAACCTCTTCTTCCTCCTTGTAGTTGTGGGTGAGTTTGGGTGATTGCCCTTCGTACTATTATTTGTTGTCCCAGCTCGCCGTGCAAGTTCTTCTTGAACCCTCTTGTTTATCTCAGCTTCAATGTCTATAGTAAAGACTGATGGTGGATGGTTCGTTTGAGGGATCGAGGTTTTCTTATGTTGCATAGGTGGTGTTATGGAGTCCTTCTTACTCATTATTTGTTGCCATGACTTCTTGTATTGAATCCACAGATGGTGCAAGTGATGTAGCCTCACTTTTTTCGACTTCTAGAATAAGCAACGTACAAAAGGGTGGAGACTTGATTGTTTTTGCTGAACTGGGCGGAGTTTGAATTCGCCCAATTGAGATGGTTCTCTTAGAACGTGGGAGCGCGCCTTAGGAGCCAGTAGAGCCTCTTCCAATTGCGTATCTCCTCGTTGGAAAGTGTAGTGGGAGGCCAACCACAAACATTCGTTGCTTAAGTCAGTAAATGGATGAAAAGTATGCCAGAGTTAATATAATGTCATAGTACTAGAATTCATTACATCTACGGTAATAAAATGAGATGATGTATTTATATTTAGGCTTATTTTTATTTTACACCCTCTACTATTGCCGAAATATCAAAATGCACTCTAATACTATCATAAGGTTCAAATTGCACCCTATACTATATTTTTTTTCATTTTGCACCCTAAAACGCAAATTTAGATTGAATTCGTTTTAAAAGAAGAGCAAATTCAAATTATTACATATATTAAACTTTTGGGGCACTTTTTAAAAATAACTAAACTCGTGAATTAAAAATTAACCTCACCTCCATCTTCTTGATCAACCCCCACCACACCACTTATATTTGTAGCTCAAACCCCACAAGCAGCAAGTAGCATGAGCCAAAGAATTATTCAAGTCTTCTTGTGAAAACGAAGATATTCAATTGACGAATTCCTTAGATGAAATCAGATATATATTAAACCGTAAGACTCCTACCACCATTCATAAATCTAACCAATTAAGACCACCCCACCTTGAATATTGAAATTGAGTGCCATGTCTGATGTCCCTCTAATTCATCGATTTCTGCAGGGGGGGTTTCTCCAAAAATAGAGCCCTCGTGTTTTGTGCAGGGGGTTGTTCGCGATTTCTGCAGGGAATGGGCTATTGGTCGCGATTTCTAGAGGGAGGGGCTTTTGGTCTGGATTTTTGAAGGGGAAGGGGTGGTAGTGGCAATTTTTTTTGCAGGGGAGTGGGGGTTGGTCCGATTTTGTATAGGGGAGGGGTCCGATCATGTGAAAGGATGAGGAGGCTGGTATGTACTATGTAAGGGGATGGGGGATGGACCAATTCTGGGCGAGGGGTTGTTCACATAAGGGTGGTGGTTGGTTGTGGTGGTGGTGGACTATGAGGTTTTAGTGATGATGGTGGTGGTGGTGAGTGTGGGTAGGGAGGGCAGGGGTAGGATATGAGGTAGAAGAAAAAGGATGGGGTTAATTTTTAATTCAGTAGTTTTGATATTATAAAAAAATGCCTCAAAAAACTATTAAATGTGTTTTTTTAAGTTTTTCCTTATTTTTATATTAGTTTAGGGTCTAAATTTGCGTTTTATATTGCAAAATGAAAAAAAAAAGTGAAGTATAGGATGCAATTTGAGGCTTAGAATAATATTAGAGTAAAATTTGAAATTTCGGTGATGGTAGAGGGTGCAACATGAAAATAAGCCTTATATATAGGATAATTTATTGTTTGCCCCCTATAGTATGAAGTTTGTTTCAGATTGCCCCCTATATTTCTGATTGTTTCTGAGGTGCCCCTAGACCTCTTTAAACACATTTTTTTCATTTAACCAGATAAAATGACTATTTCACCCTTGTTACTATTCAAAAGTATAGGGGCAACATTAAAATATTTTACATAACTAATATTAGACCCCTACCCCTTATTCTTTAACATATCCTACCCCATATCAACGAGCTCCACTCCCAACCCAATATCCAACGCAATATCTTGCTCATCAATGGCTTCAAATCCCCCCACCCTTAAACTGTTCAGATGATATTTGTTGTATCAATTATCACTTGAATATTAGGGCTACTCCATCACATCTGTACATGAAATATAGAACTTAAGATAATCTAGCACATATTAAATTGATACGATACTCTCTTCATTCCTAAAATATTGCTACATTTTGATTTTTGTTGGTCAAACATTACAAAATATGATCATGAATTCTCATTAAACTATAAGAAATAATATAGTCTTGTAGGATCTTGTTAGATTCGTCTCAATATATATTTTTTAAATATCAATTTTTTATAAATTTTTCGCATGTAGAATAAGATATATTTAAGCTTTAAATCGTGTTTTGTTGACTATAAAAAATCAAAATGTAATAATGTAATAATCATTTAGAGATGAAAGGGAGCATTAAATTTTGGATGAGCTAGTAGTCGACACTTTTGTGATGAGGAGGATGTAGGTGGAATGCCTTATCTCTTTATTATATGAGACAATGAAATTTGATTGACAAAATATAAAAGTAGGAGACGTTTATGTGTGTAATTAATTCACAAATGTATAATTGATGATGAGATGAAATCTATATAGTGCGTATCTATTTTGATGTCTCTTCAGGTATCAAAGGGCCTTGATGTGGAGATTGCACTTACAAATCATGAAATTAAAGTTAACAAGTGATAACAACATTACTTGCTAGTATTGATGGGGGCCTTCTTTTATCAAGAAGAAGACCCCCATTTTGGGTAAGAGGCTCCAAAGTCCAAGATTAGCCCAAAGGAATGTAGGCCACATTTTGATGAAAGAAGATTTGGCTCAATCCCCACCTTCCACTTGTCATCATCACAAAGCTTCAAGACCAAGACCCTTGCCTATAAATACTCACTCATTTCCACTTGAGAGGGGGTTGGAAAATATTTGGTTGGGAAGAATTATCTCACACACAAGGTAGAAATTCTTACTTGGCCATATTAGCAAATATTCCGATATTTCATATATTCCAAACATCCTTTTAGATATTCTCCTTCTACTCCATTCTCCTCTAGTCACTCCTTTGATCTCATACTAACTTGATCGTCGGAGTGGCCGCGGCCTAGCTAGTCGTGGCCTTAGGTACCCGGAGCTGAAGCTGGAGCAGTCAGGAGGAGATTCTTCAAGCGAACATCCACCACCCGAAGCCATGTGACGCAGGAGCACTTCCCAGGAGGTGTCTAGGAGCACTTCCATCTTTGTAGAGGTCCCTAGGAGGCCTAGGACGGGATCCCACCTCTACCCAGGACATCCAGGAGCCCTTCCAACTCCTGCAATGGCCCAGGGGCAGGAGGCTGATCTTCCTAGACCTTCCATTCCATCTAGGGTGGAAAAGAGACAGGAGTCCCCCATCAAACACAGGCCAGGCAAGGAGCCTATGGAGGACCCCTTTAAGGTGGAGAGCCTTCTCAGGAAAAAGCTACAACATCAAGTATAATATTATATCTAGACACAATAATAATAACTCATTTAATTTTTTGAGACTTGATTGCCAGTTTTTCTTCTTAGTTACTATAGTAATGATGAATTATTATTATCCATGTTGTACTTGATTGGAAAGAGTAATGACAAAACTAAATAATTTCGTGTCTGTTCAACTGAATAGTTATTTAAATAAAAAATTAAAAAAAATAAATTCTTTTTACTTATGATTCTTGATTGGAAAGAGTAAACTTATGATTTTACAGTAAAATTAATTACTTTTTAGATTCTTTTGATGTGAGAGTTCTTTCACAATAATAACGCATCATTTTTCCGACGTGGAAATTAACCATACGTCCATAACTAGTCTTTCAATAATAAGAATCTTGAGTAAAAGCGAGAAAGCAATATCAACAATCTCTAAATTGATATGTAAACGTAATTATATCCGAGTTACCCCTTTTCTTGTTAGATCCTTACCAAGAACTTTCCTTTGTACCTTTCAACAATAAAAAGACTTTCCCATATTGTACTCTCCATAATATATATTATTGCCATTTTCAAATGTTTCCATTATGACTATAATTGTATTTATTAGCTTTGTCAATGCACATTAATTTATGTATGTGATATATACAAACTTTTTATCTTGTAGTAATACTTTTTGTTGTATTAATTCAAATAGTTTGAAAGTGAGTTGCTTGATAAGTTATCTCTCCCGATTTCTCTAGTCATGCGCGTGAAATAATTGACATCTTTAATTCAAAGTGGTCACCATAATTTGAAACTAAATTGATTTCTAAAAAATGTGAATATTTTGATAAGGGCATGCATGCATCATCTTTAATATCTCTCGATGGACAATTTATTTTGTGGCATGGATTCACATTAGATCACATCAATATCATCTAAACTTAGTTGCATATGCACATATCTAAGATGGAAAACTTAATAGGAAATGGGAAATGATGTGAATTTCATCATTTAAATATATATACTAATTGCAAGTTATATTTTATTAGTTTTTTAGGCACAATCGATGCTTGTGCATGTTAATAATAATCACAAAATAAAAAATTTAAAATTAATAATTATATAAAAATCGTTAATAATTTCTCATGTAAACATATTTAATCAAGTTTATATTTAAACTAATTTATATAGAATTGATTTTGAACTACATTTTATTTATAATTTCTCCTACCATTAAGAAATTTTAGAACATGGGGCTTCACTAAAAAAACTAATTCCACCCCCTTCCACAAATAAATATAGTGTAGATTTAAAATTAATAATTATATAAAACAATCGTTAATAATTTGTCATGTAAAAATATTTATTCAAGTTTATATTTAAACTAATGTATATAGGAGTGATTTTGAATTAAATTTTATTTATAACCTCTCCTGTAATTAGGAAAATTGTAGAACATAGGGTTTCACTAAGAATAACTAATTCCCCACTTCCCCAATTTTAGAACATGGGAGTATAGTGTAAATGAAGCTCCATGATCTGTGAAGCCCCATGATCCTCCTATAATGTAGCTAACTATTATTTAAATATTTTCCCTCTTTTTTAATAATACTAAAAATAAAGATTAAAAGAAATTTATTTTACCATATATAAATATCTTCCTTATGTATAATCTAGGAAGACTAATTGCAAATTATCTACTCTACCTTTAACTGGGGAAGCGGAGAATTGGAACTTACATATCTCATGATTTATTTCAACCAATCAATAAGTGACATTTGTTTTTATTAATAACAAATATTTATCTTTTAATTATTGATCATGTAATTTAAACTAATTATATATTTTTATACATACAATATTGATGCACTTATATTTCTTCAAATTCGATTTTCAATTGTATACAATCTTTTTTTAATATATTTTCTCATATATATGTTCCGAAATTATAACAATATCTAATTAGTCATACAAGAAAATTTATTGTGTAAGAAAAATAAATTTACCCTGGATGGACTGTGTAGTTTCTTTAGTTTGTAATACGTAGTCAGTTGATATTATTATATATATTAAACTTCAATTCATTTATGATCAATAATGTTAAAATTGCTTCAAATGGGCCCAAATTGTCACATGGAAAGTCTCACATTGAAAATATTGAAGAACTTCATCACTTAATAAACTAGAAAGCTACTCCAATTAACACCAATTGATTTCAAAATGGTACCTAGGATTATGATGTGTGCTCTATTTCCTCGTATGGGTGTCGTTCAGGCTCAAACAATGAAAAATTCTACAATCCCGGTTCGTAGAGACATTTTCATTATTAGTGATTACCTACAAAACATAATTCATTTTTCGTACTCACGGGTGGATTATTGGACGAACATCTTATATGACACAATATGAACTTATACTCCAAGCATCATTGATTAAGAAAACTCATCCGACTCATTATGATTATTTCTTTCACAACATGAAATCATGAGAATATGTATGTATTCCCTCCATTCCAGGGGATTGGGGCACAAAAGAAAATTAAACAAAAAAAATCAAGCATAAACATTTCCGTACATAAAATGAAAATCTTATTAATAATGTGACGATCCACTAGATACCCTTGAGCGGGAGGATGATGAAGGCGAAGACGAAGATGATGCATAATTTTCCGATCCAACGACCACAAAAAACAGATCCGATAAATAATTCCCAATTTCTTCCGGAGAGAATCGAACCACAGACCCCACATTCCTTTCGTTTGCTAGGACATGTTTATGCTTGTTGTAGAATTCCTTATACACAGGAATCAATTTTCTTGCTATAGCCAACTTTATTTCATCACCGAGCTTCCTATCCGCTACAACGCACACAGATTGCTTACGGTGAACCTCCTCAAACTGACCGTTGAATTTCTTTAAACAATCTTTGACTTCTCCCACATTTTTCACAGCCGTTGGATCCTCCGGGATCATATTGATGACGTGGCCCCATGCAAGCTTGACATATGTCGATGCAAATTGTTTGACTTTCTTCTCCTGATTAGTCAACCATTCACCCCCTAGTAAATTCTTGAGGTTTGACATGTTGACTTTTACGATTACATATTGGAGATTATTAGCCAGAAATAAATAAGCCAAAGAAACGTCTTTGTAACTCTTGGCTTTGGTATCAAGCTTGCATAGTAGTACCAAAACAAGCCATGCAAGCCGAGTCGCGAGCACCGGGGCCGTGGTTTCACCCAAATCTTCCACTCCGAACGTGGATTCTGGTAGAGATAGTCTCACCGGGCGTGCCATATCAGCAACGATATCAGTCAGAATGGTGCTGTAATCGCCTAGTAACGTGAGGTAATTCATCACCTCAATTGTTAAAGGATGAATTCCACCACCAGCTATGATGGACTTCGTCTTGTTCTTGAGAATTCCAGCTTCGAAATCCGATAAACTTTCACGTACAAATTGGCCCATCTTGATCAATGATGTTATTGCTTGAGATTTGACTGATGAAGTTGATTGTAATGAGAATATTGATTCAATCTCTGGCCACAGATTAGCCATCGAAGAGTACATATCAAGAACACGAAACATTTTTTCTGGAGATGTTTTGGATTTTTTACTGTTTTTCGCAACGTTTTCTGGGAAACTGAAGAGAATCACCCCCCCTTCTCCAGAAATTTCGGAGAAGATTGAGTCTCTGATGGATTCATTGGATGCAAAAACATTGTCACATAGAATTCTTTCTCCAGTGAACAGAGTTTTTACCGCAATTCTTACTGCTTTGAGCCAGTTCTTGATTTTCAGTTCAAGAACTTCGAAGTCCATTTTATTCATGTGTGAGGGGCTAATTTTCTCGACCCCGAGCTTATAAATCCCTTCATCGATAATTGATTTACGAATGACTTTGTAAACTTTCAAGCATTCTTTCGCGTAACCAGAAGTGATCATGCATTCGGCAATTGTCCTCAAATCAGACATTGCCACAGTTGAAACGTCCTCTGTTTCCACTATTTCGGATTCTTGATTTTCCTCGAAATCAGAATCCGAGAAGTTTGATAAGGCCGAGGAGCGTGAGGATCTTGTGGACACTGATTCAGGGTCTAAATGAGCTCTGTTCATGGAAAGAATTTGATAAAACTCCTTCTGGAGACGTTTCATGGCTATTTGCATGAGGTTTTGGGCAGATGTGAGTTTTTCTGAGGATGGATTTTCTGAAGCAAGAAACCTCATTGCCTTCTGCAAATTATTGACAGATTTGATGAAATCTCTGGCTTCGTTTCGGCTATGGTAGAAGAGGGATGTGACTTGGGAGAAAGAGGTGGAGTCAGGGTTCCATTTGATGAAGATGGGCTCAGCTCTTTCGAGTGTTTTGTCCATGACTTCGTCCGCGAAACTCCGGGAGGAAGAAGGGGAGAAGGAGAATCTTGATGGGGATGAAATGTAAGATTGTTGAGAGGTTGAAGGGGAGGATGCTCTTGCTGGTGAAAAGCACAAACTCCTCATTCCTTTTTGAGGCATGTTTTTAGTACTTTTGTTTTGGTTTAGATTATGTTATAATGGAGATTGTGTTTTCCCTAGGATATTGTTGATTTGGGAACACTTCTAAATTTTGGGAAGGGGGGGATGGGAGTTTTATAGAAGGGATTTCTTTTGGGTGGGGGTGGGTGGAGGGGGGGGGGGGGGGGGGTAGGGTGGTGGTTAAGGGGGATGAATGTGGAGCTTGAAAAGGAAATTGCATTGGCTGCATAATTTGAATGAGGTTTAATTTGGGCCTTATTTGGAATGAGGAAAATGACCAATAGACTATTGCTCAATGAGGAGATATTTGCTTAAATAATATTTGAAAATTTGTCAAAATTCAACACTTTCAGCAAATAAAGTTGTGCATTACTAAATACTAATTATGGTAGTTCAAACTTGAAGGACAAATAAGCATTTTCTTTCATGCATAGTTTCTTAATTAATCGTGTATTATCTATTCATATGATTGAGTTTCACCACAATTTTCTTGTATGCTTAGGAGGAGGTCTTGTGAGCATGGTGTTCACTACTATCTGAACGTTAGATTAAGAGTTTAAGTGATATTTTAATCCTATGGTTGATATTTAATTGGGTACTTTTGTCCTTACATCTTTAAGTGGAAAAATAATAATAGTGGTATTTTGGGTATTAATGATAGAGTAATTAGCAATTAATTGAGATTGGAGAGAGGAAGCTAAATGCAATGATTACTTCAGCTCACCAATGTCGAAAATATAAATTCTAGTATTAATCTCATTTAAAATAAATTGAAGTATAACTTTTTTTTTCTAATTTTAGGAAATTTCTTATATACCGGAGGCCTCTTTTCCGGTACCATACAGGACTACAAATCTGGACCCTTGAATAACAATGAACGGCTGAGATTGAGATTTAATCTAATTCAGATTTAACCACAGTTAACTCACTATCTCTTCTTCACAATTTTCTTCACATCTCCGCCACCGTTAGACAACCCCAATCTCGATCGTCCAGTCCACTGAACTCATCATATCACCTCCATCTCATTTATCTCCACAAAGTCACCACCAACACGCAACTCTCAAGGTTTTATTTTTTTCTCTATTTATTAATTTTCAAGTCTTTTTAGATTCAGTTTTTAATTTCAATCTTTGTGCTTGTCGGTTTTAATCTAGTTAATTCCCCAATTTTCACCAATTATCAAAGCTTCAAATCGATTATTTTACAATTAATGTGTTCTTTCCTCAATTTCGACTAAGAAATTCAAGGATGTAGATGAATTGCAGATTGGTGTTAAGGTAATTGTCCCAAAAGTTTTGTCCATTTTAAAATTTCGATGGTTGACTTTTTAAATTACGATGTCAACGGTTTGTATATACATATAATGATATTTCATGTAAAATATATAAAAAAGTTATGTGTTTTAATTGAGATTTTTCAAGTTTATTACTAACTGTGGTTAAATATGAATTAGATTAATTATCAATCTCAGCTGTTCATTATTATTCAAGGTCCAGATTTATAGTCCGGTATGGTACCGGAAAAAAGGCCTCCGGTATATAAGAAATTTCTTTCCTAATTATTTCATTCAAAAATCAATGAATTTTCACATAAAATTTATTTATATATCTTTACTAGTATTAATCTCATTTTAGATATATTTCTTCAATAATAAACAATTCTAGTATTAATCTCATTTTAGATATATTTCTAGTGACACCATTTACTAATACACAGTGGTGTTCCGTTCTTGTTCAATAACACCACTGAATAATATACATTGGTGTTGCATATTTCT
Source organism: Echium plantagineum (assembly GCA_003412495.2). Classification (NCBI taxonomy): domain Eukaryota; kingdom Viridiplantae; phylum Streptophyta; class Magnoliopsida; order Boraginales; family Boraginaceae; genus Echium; species Echium plantagineum. The sequence continues at coordinate 22,335,504 of CM016563.1, read as the reverse complement.
TCAATAACACCACATAAAATTTATTTATATATCTTTACTATTCATGTTTAAAATGTATTTTGGTATCTCTCATTATCTCTAAACACAAAATTAACTCTAACAGCTTAAGAAATTGTAACATGATTACTACCAAAATTGGTGAAATAATTAAAATACCAATTGAATTTGTCTTGACTAGACTTAAAGCAATACCAAATCAAATTATATAAATCGCAATAGAAAATAAAAATTTAATTCGAGTACACCAATCAAATTTGTATTGTTTATATGTGTTAAGTATTCAAGTTTAAAATTGTGAGTATATTTTATAAAATTTCATAATTAAGATTCCAGATTTGGGTGTTATTTTGGTTAATAAATGGTAATAAATTTGGAGTGCAATAAATTTGGTATTACTTTTTCACTTTCCATTAAAAAAAAACATTTCTTAAATGACCATGAAACCCTTGTGAGCATGGTGCTCACAAGATAGTTGTAAGCATATAAGTACAACTTATAAAAATAATTTTTTTTTTTTGTAAATTAACGATGAATTATGAATACAATAGTATTATAAATAATAAATACAGAAACTCCTAACTAATAGACTGAGAATTAGAGTAAAATATAGAACTTGCATGTTTTCAACCCAAGACGTCTTGTATAAAATGTTGGGCTCTACCACTAGGCTATTGAACCATAGGCACAAGTCGGCACAACAATAAATATATTAAGAATTAGCACTCATACTTTTGTCAAATTCGATAATTATTTAATCCAATATATCGCACCATGAGAAATGGCATCTCATATTTTGGAAAATAATTAGAGTGCTAACTACTAGATTAACAATTTTAATAATTTTACCTCGGTATGCATTAAGGGTTTGATTTTTATAAAAAGATAATTTTGTGTTGAATTGGTTAAAGAAAAAATTTAGATTTTGTAAAAATTACATCTCATGTTCTACCGGGTACGCACGCGACGTAACTAATGATGCACTTTAATTATGCATGGTAAGCTCAAAAGTTACTTTCTTGCAAAATCGTGTCAGAAGTTGAAGTCTATAATTAGTTGTCACATTTTTTCAAAGAAAACTGTACGTACTTGTGGTGTATGTATCTTGAACTAATTTGAATAAATGTTTGATCCCTTTCATGTTGATTAATTGAAAACTTACACGGTTAATAATGAGTCCACGTAAACTATTGAATTTGTATGTGATATACGGCTAATGATGAGGACAAAAGTAGAATAAAATGGCAAAACATCTTATTCTAATCTGCTTTATTTGGACCATTAACGATATTCTTGACATAACGTAGTAACGTACATTTTCAAATTCCGCTGGTACGGAATAGTTTTTATGGCATTACGTGTTGAGGTTGATTGCTCTTAATTCGAATTTTGATATGATAGATATGTATGTCACACGGGAATTTCACTTGCACTACGACATCATTGTTTAAGTATCAAATTCATAATTTAAATCACCGGGTTTAATTCAAGACTTTTAGTTTAGAGGTTTATTTGGAAATAACTTCGTCTTTTCTGATTATTGCTTCGATAAATTTTCTCTTAATTTCAATCCACGTAATTATGGATGTGACTCCGATCTCCGAAATTATCTTGAATTGACAAAGTTGGTGTTGAAATGGAGCCCCGAAAACGTTACAAAGTGATGAGATTGGAAATTTAGTGGTTACCCAATCGAGCCTTCTTCCTTCAGAGCTTGCTCGGTCCAAAGAGAACCTGCAAAACAAAGGGGGGGCGCACCCCCCAATTACACTCCGACGCCCAACATTAGTATAATGTGTATAGGCATGTGAAAGGAGAATTGGGATTGAAGATTGTACCTTGAACCTAGAGGTCCTTTTATAGGGTGAAGGAGGAGATCTCATATGTCTTCGTATCTATGTGGGACAAGTATAGAAGTATCCTTGTATCATTTGGATAGTTTAGTCGCTCCAAGTCGCCATCTTTGGGAGTTCATATCTCCCTCGATAGTTATTCGATTGGCTTGATCTTGGTATCGATGTAAAGCTCTCCGTATGTAGATTCCAGAAGTCTATAACTTGACTCCGGTTTATACAGTTATCTGCCCCGAAATGTAGAGCAAACCAGCTGGGTCCGTACCCATATTTTCGTGTCCGCATCATAGCCCCCTAGTTCTTCAAAGTCATTCTTCTTGAGTTTGGAGAAGTAATATATGCCAATCATCGGTCAATGAGGGTCTTGCTAAAATGAGGGGTCGGAATCGGACTTATGACGCGAACCTTCTATAAATAGATGGGTTGCGGCCTAGCCGGTGTAATAGAGTATTTTGAGACGTTTTATCATATGTAACCAGTTTTATCGAGTTCTCGTGGAACTTATCGAGTTCTCTTGGAACTAATGTAACTAGTTTTATCGAAGTTCGCTTAGAACTGATGTAACTAATTTTATCGAGTTCTCTTGGAACTGATGTAACTAATTTTATCTAGTCCGATTGGAACTCATGTAACTAGTTTTATCGAAGTTCGCTTGGAACTGATGTAACTAGTTTTATCGAGTTCTCTTGGAACTGATGTAACTAGTTTTATCGAAGTTCGCTTGGAACTGATGTAACTAGTTTTATCGAGTTCTCTTGGAACTGATGTAACTAGTTTTATCGAAGTTCGCTCGGAACTGATGTAACTAGTTTTAGCGAAGTTCGCTTGGAACTGATGTAACTAGTTTTATCGAAGTTCGCTGGGAACTGATGTAACTAGTTTTATCGAGTTCTCTTGGAACTGATGTAACTAGTTTTATCGAAGTTCGCTCGGAACTGATGTAACTAGTTTTATCGAAGTTCGCTTGGAACTGATGTAACTAGTTTTATCGAGTTCTCTTGGAACTGATGTAACTAGTTTTATCGAGTTCTCTTGGAACAAGGTAACTAGTTTTATCGGAGTTCGCTCGGAACTGATGTAACTAGTTTTATCGAGTTCTTTTGGAACTGATGTAACTAGTTTTATCGAAGTTCGCTCGGAACTGATGTAACTAGTTTTATCGGAGTTCGCTCGGAACTGATGTAACTAGTTTTATCGAGTTCTTTTGGAACTGATGTAACTAGTTTTATCGAAGTTCGCTCGGAACTGATGTAACTAGTTTTATCGAGTTCTCTTGGAACTGATGTAACTAGTTTTATCGAAGTTCGCTTGGAACTGATGTAACTAGTTTTATCGAGTTCTCTTGGAACTGATGTAACTAGTTTTATCGAAGTTCGCTTGGAACTGATGTAACTAGTTTTATCGAAGTTCGATTGGAACTGATGTAACTAGTTTTATCGAGTTCTCTTGGAACTGATGTAACTAGTTTTATCGAAGTTCGCTTGGAACTGATGTAACTAGTTTTATCGAGTTCTCTTGGAACTTATCGAGTGTGTAAAAATAAGACTTATTCGTATCACTAAATACGAATGTGTGTCTTGAATTTTGTACAACTGAATGAGACTGATCTTGTATGAAGATACAAGAAGTGTGTCTCTAATGCGGGACTGATCTTGTAATATAACACAAGAAGTATGTCCAAGTCGAGACTGATCTTGTATGCAGGTACAAGAAGTGTGTCTCTGATGCGGTACCTTTGATGCCATGCCTCGCTTGGGGGCTTATCAGACTTGTGAGGCCTGATGTATTCTCTTTGATCAGGAGCTGATGGTCTAGAGAATGGGCCCCTGTCTTGGATGAACAAGAGTTTTCCACTCTCACAATTTTCTTGCCAGACTCCTCTTTGCGATGATTCCTTCAAATACTGAGATGTCTAATGGATCTCGTTATTTATCTGCATAGGTGAATGCCCGGATCTCTTTATCCAGAGATGCCTTATAAAGGTCTTCGAAGTCATCTCGCCATCCTTGCCCCCTTGCATTGTTATTTGAGTTTTTATCTCATATAGTAATGCAATAATCATGGGGGGAAATAATATTGTTTCCATATTGCTTCATTTGATGATGGAGAGCACTTTTGGGGCGACGAGTTGATCTTTGGTAGTTGTGATGCTGAGCTTCAATATCATGATTTATTTCCGCTATCGTTGAGTGATGTTGATCATTCTGAGCATTCAACACATCGTATGTTGTTAAGCCTTAGAGCTTTGAGACTTGCAGATGTTTGGAGCGTATATTGAGGTCTTACGAAACTCCAGCCCCCTATGTCGATTTCTTGGAAATTCCAGCCCGAATCTCTTGTATGATCCGCAGGACAAAGTGGAGAATTGAAGTTTCTGATCATCAAACTTGCAGAAGTTATTATCCTCATATATACTTTTGCGAAAACTCCTTCAGGAAACCATCCATTGAAGAGAACTCGCTAATGAGAAACGCTTGAACATCCTTTTCCTCAAATCGACTTGTTATCCTTTACCAAATCGCGAACCTGACAACACTTTTGAGTCTTCGTTGTATTATTCCGCCGAATTTCTTCTGAATTGCTTCATGTGAGTTCAATCCCAGTATGGAATATAATTTTAATTTGTTCTATATTGGTTCGTCAATTTTATCAGCATATGGAGCTCTTTGATGATGACTCTTCATAAGCAGACCCTTGAGCGAGTGGCGTAGCTGTGGAGTTGTTTGCTCATCTCAATTGCACTTTGCGAACCTTGAGCGCCTAGTGGAGCTGCTTGCTCATTCCAGTTGCAATTGGCGAACATTTGAGCAAGTGACAGAGCGGTAAAGCTACGGAGTACTTGCTAATTTTAGTTGCACTTTGCAAGCATCTCGCGCTTGGCGGAGCTGTGGAGTTGCTTGCCCATCAATTTCTTATGCGCCTTTTCAAGCGACCAAGCAGCTTGCGATATACTAAGACACGTGAATGCTTCTCATGAGAAGCTAAGTTGGTGGTAAAGATTCATCCGAGTTGTGATCTATGAGCTGCTAATGTCATCTATGGGGTACTACTGATGTCATCCGAGTCCGTTGACGAAATCATCCCATGAATTACTCGCGATAAAACCAGTTTCTTAACTTTATGAGTCTTCGATTGACTGTTGCTCCCTCACTGGTATGCGCCATATATACTTGCCCCTTAAGTAGTTTTGAAGCAAGGAAGAGCTTGAAGAACCTAAGCTTCTTGTGAAAGAGACGTATGTAGCATCTCTTGTACGGCTGAGGGAAGTATAGAAGATTCATGGAGCAAGAAGTTGATGAATCTGATTTCCCAGAATTCCACTAAATTTTGATTCCATTGAAGTGAAGTTTCTTTTTTGATTGTGGAGAGGGAACATGTGCCAACTGAACCACCTAGTGGCAGAAAAGTTCGTAATCCTCAGAACTTGCGAATCGAGAGAAGTCTCCATGAGCCTTCACTGACCAAATCAGATATTCTAAGAAACCATGATTATTCAAATGCAAGTATGATTGTAGCAGACCCTCATGATTGTCATGACATGCCTTCTGCTACCAAGAAGAAGGTAACCAGTTGCTCAACATCTGGTCTGGAAGGTGTCCAGAATAGAAATCCTGATCAGCCTGATGCACTTGGTACCCATACTCTTGGTGAGGTATCAGGCTTTCCACTTAACCAGCATGCTAATGGCTCCACTCCGCAGAAAGATAGAAACAACTTGGCTTCGACTTCTAGAACTGCCGAGAAATCACCCTCAAGCACAAGAACAGTAAGTTATTCGAGAAGAAGACAACTAAAGTTGGTCTGTCGCTGTGTTCAGCACAAAGGAAAAGTAATCCAGTCGCAGTAAGTATGTTGATGGAGAACAAAAGTGCGTTTAATGCGAGTTATGAATTAAATTCATCATTATCAATTGAGGAGCCAAAGAAAAATGGGACTGCTGTTGTGAAGACTCCTGTAAGAAACCATCTGGAAGAGAGGACCACTGATGAGCTGTTTGACAAAAGTAACATCGGTATATCTGGTCGTAATAGAAATTCAGATGATAAAACTGATAAATTGGCAACAGTGGCACAATCACTGCATACTGGTGGTCCATCTGAGGTTGTTAGGCATTTCTCTGCTTCTGAAGCCACCTATTGTATTGAAGATCAGCATGATCAGCGTGGCCCTTCTCATGGTGAATTGATTGAAGATATTTGTAATTCCAAAATATAATTCACTTCCCTGATATATTTGTCTCGTTGTAGTCTTGTTACGAGTATTACTTTGAAAGTGTTCCAATACTTATCAAATCAGAGTTGAACGGTCGTTTGTAGACGTGGTCGAAGATGTGTCACATTTCAAAATCTCAAGCTTGAGTGTAATAGTGCGAAGTTGTCTTGCTGAAGGAATCGTAGTTGAATAAGAGTTTCCCATTTGCTTCCTCATTTTCTTATTGCATTAGAATCACACCAAGTGTCGGATTTGATTTAAATGAGATGAGTGGAAGCGCTTCGCACTGGCGCACTTCTAATATTCCGAAGGTGCGGTTGTGTACGTAGAAATGTACCTGCGACTGTAACGCGGATAGCCAACCTCATTGTCGCACTTCATCGAACCTTGAATAAAAAGTAGTGCGCGCATCTTCACTGCAGTTGTGCGAAGGCACGGTGGGGACCTTGGGTGGAGGTGCGTACCTTGAGTGTGCCACCACCTTCATAACTCTTCCTACCACCGAGTGTATCTGATTCTGTCAGACTCGATCTTTGAGAGCTCAATCATAACTGCAGCTGCGGAGGCGCGACCTTGAGCGAGTCGAAGTGCTAACAGACTGCTTTTCTTTAATTGGTGCAGACATGAGCTTCTTGTGAAAGACACGCCTGTAGTATCTCTTCTATGGCTGAGGGAAGTAAAAACATTCATGAAGCGAGAAGTCGACGAATCTGATTTCCCAGAAGTCCACACAGTGACTTCGTCATATTCAGTAGATCAAGCTTAGTGTGCTTTAAACCTCCCAGCTTTCTTTAAGCAGGTGGACCAGCCGACTTACTAGGACTTTGAATTTTCTGGTGGACGGTTTCTCCAAATTAAACGACATGAGTCTTGTCTTCATGAGTACCTTAATGCGAAGGCGTGGTATCGACCATGCAAGCATTAGTGCGGATTGGCGTTGCGGACCTTGAGCGCACTCTTTGAGAGCAAGCAAAGGCGGTGCGGAGGTGTAGTTGTGTGCTTATGAGACCATCATTGAGTGAGCACAAGTCGAGTGTGGGGCTATGAGGATGTGCGTAGATGCGCAACTTTGAACATTAGTCGAATGTGCCGAGACGCACTCCTTTAAACACACGTCGAATCCTTTAAACACAAGGCGAATGTGCGGAGACGTGCACCTTTAAGCGCAAGTCGAATGCGCGAAGACGCGCATCTTTAAACACAAGTCGAATGCGTGGAGACGCGCACCTTCAAACACAAGTCGAATGTGCGGAGACGAGTACCTTTAAATAGTCGAATGTGCGGAGACGCGGGCCTTTAACCACAAATCGAATGTGCTGAGATGCCCACCTTTAAACACAAGTCGAGCTCAAGTCGAATGCGCGGAGACGCGCACCTTTACACACAAGTCGAATGTGCGGAGACGCGCACCTTTAAACACAAGTCGAACACAAGTCGAATGCACGGAGACGCGGGCCTTTAAACACAAGTCGTATGTGGAGATGCGCACCTTTGAACACGAGTGAGGACCTTTGAGTCACCCATTGCAATCACACGTCCATCATCATTATTCATATATACTTGCCCCCTTGCAGCCATGCTTTGGGATCATGCGTGCTTTCGAAGGAGGGATGCAATTAAACTTGTGGATGTGCGCTTTCAAGAACTTTGTCCTACGGCTGGTGAATGTGGATTCTGAGAAGCCAACTTTTACGAAAAGAGTGTCTTTGGAGAGTGATGCTTGCTCATATTCGCTAAAGTAGATTGAATTATGAAATTGCGAATGTGTTGCGCAAAGCTGATTTGAATGTATATGGTAAACTCTTGAGACTCTGCGTACGAGCTTCTGTAACCCCCTCTTGCGAGTCAACATTGACTTCTTGGAAGGAATTAACACGTGTGCGCAAACAAGGATATGAGAGAATACACGTGTCATTGTCCTTTTCCTTCATATAGATGACAAAGGTTTGATGTTTGCTTCCTTGGAATTTTCCCTTATTTTAGTGGGAAATTGACCGAAAAGAAGACTACCATTGTGTTTAGCAGATTAAATAAAAAAGGCTTTGTTTTTGGGCAACTAAATTCACTCATCCTATTCATGAGGTGGTAGAACACATGTCGGTCCCCACAGACGGCGCCAATGATGAGATTGGAAATTTAGTGGTTACCCAATCGAGCCTTCTTCCTTCGGAGCTTGCTCGGTCCAAAGAGAACCTGCAAAACAAAGGGGGGGCGCACCCCCCAATTACACTCCGACGCCCAACATTAGTATAATGTGTATAGGCATGTGAAAGGAGAATTGGGATTGAAGATTGTACCTTGAACCTAGAGGTCCTTTTATAGGGTGAAGGAGGAGATCTCATATGTCTTCGTATCTATGTGGGACAAGTATAGAAGTATCCTTGTATCATTTGGATAGTTTAGTCGCTCCAAGTCGCCATCTTTGGGAGTTCATATCTCCCTCGATAGTTATTCGATTGGCTTGATCTTGGTATCGATGTAAAGCTCTCCGTATGTAGATTCCAGAAGTCTATAACTTGACTCCGGTTTATACAGTTATCTGCCCCGAAATGTAGAGCAAACCAGCTGGGTCCGTACCCATATTTTCGTGTCCACATCACAAAGGCAGGTCACGAAAGAAGATGAAATATTAATATACTCCTCTGCGACAATCAAACCCGTAATCTCTTGAAAAAGGATTTGGACTCGATACCTCTAGGCTAGAAGCCTTGTAGTTGTATCACATCTAATTAGCTTGTTAGAAATCTCCATCTTATGTTATCCAGCGTCCAGCCGTCCACACCCAGACCAATTTGAACTCAGTATTATCTTGGACATAAGCCCAAGTAGACGTGTCAACTGTAAATTGGACAGGCCCACTAGGATAGCAATGTTAGTGGATTGGACCGGCCCACTAGGATAGCAAATTGTTCAACGAGGAATCGAGGATGACCAAACGGTGCTGGCCCATTAAGGAGCGTGGTGGACTTCACGATTCACCGTCCGGCCCTTTGGGGACCGTTTGATTCTTTGTCCAAATTGTTTTGTATGGAGATACGTTGTATACTTATATTGGAAGCATATCGAGCAATGTGGGGGTCCATTTGAGTCTTTGTTCAAATTGTTTGTATGAAAATATGCACGCTAAAGTACATGCATCAAATACCTTAGGCTCGATTCATCAAGATCTCTGATAACAAGTTACTGTCCGGTACTTGGTCTAAAAATTCGACCCAATTGATTAACATATGAATATAAAACAAGTAAACAAGTTGTTCGATATCCAAAACAGCATATAATTACTTTACTCGATTATGTCTATTGTCTACCCGATCAATTAATCCATTACCTTGAGAATCAGACTTGATAACAACCCGAACTCATATTAACTGTTTAGCTCCTTTCACCCTTATCTTTTAAGTTTTCCCTTCAAGAGACCACAAACAATCTTGAACCCTTCCAATGGCATTGGCAACTCTCAAACTCTCCTTGCTCCCCAAAACCCCAACTCCCCCCCTCCAAAACCACCCCAAAACCCCATCTTTCCTCCTCTCCCTACCCTACCCCCTCCCCTCTACTACCCTACCATGCTACCCCCCATACCCAAGAAAACCAACATCCCATTTTTCAAGGTTTCATCCCATTAAGGCAGCAGTTGATAGAAGTAATAACAATGGTGAGCAGAGAGAGCCAATTATGTTGCCTGGATGTGACTACAATCATTGGCTAATTGTTATGGAGTTTCCCAAAGACCCTCCACCCACTAGGGACCAAATGATTGATACTTATCTCAATACTCTTGCCACTGTCTTTGGGAGGTTCGTTTTGATATTCTTTCTCAAATTCAGTTAAAAATGCCATCTTTATTATCCAGATTACCTTATTATATTTATTCTCTAGTCTCGATTGAACTTAACAGAAGTGACGACCCACTATAGTGTCCATTGGAGACGTAGTATCATATACCTTTCTTTGATTTTGTTTTCTCTAGTTTCAATTAGAAATCTTATCTTTATTTTTCAGTTTAGATAATAAACTTAGCTTTGTTCTACCGATTCCATTAAAATGCTATCTTTATTGGCCAGTTTGATTTAATTTGACTATAGTATAGTTGACAATTTGGGTAATTTGAGGCTAAGTTGAACTCGCTTGAAATTATCTTGATAGTGAAAGCCTAATCTTAAGCTTACATTTGGAAATGAAATGTTTTGTGAGTCTATTATGAAAGTACTTAGCAGAAGCATTGAGTTTCTTGTTTCTGTAATTGCATTTAGTTGGTTGCCGAAAGAGAATTAGTGGCTAAAGGTGTTGTTTTGGCTTTATAATGAAGTAATGCAAATTGAATACACGCTTAAAGCTTGGTGGTGTCTAGTGATATTCTTTCTTGGGCACAAAAGGATCGTCTAGATATTCCTTAGCACAAAAGGATGTACAGAAAGTTCTGAATGATGGTCAACTACTGATCAATTTTTGGCTTCTTATATTTTAATTATCTTTGAGCTAGACAGCTAGTGATCCTTTATCTCACATTGGGTTTCTCTCTTGTATTAGTATGGAAGAAGCTAAGAAGAATATGTATGCTTTTAGTACCACAACCTATACTGGATTCCAATGCACAGTTGATGAAGAAACATCTGAAAAATTCAAGGGTTCGTGTTACATTCTTTTTTGTGTGTGCATATTTAGGATTTCAGTTCAACTTCCTTTTGCTGCATGCGCTCAAGTTATGCTTTGGAGAAAGTTCTGATCAAACCTTTGTTTGCTTTGCAATTGTGATTGTAGGATTACCTGGAGTTCTGTGGGTACTTCCAGATTCATACATAGATGTTAAGAATAAGGATTATGGAGGTAATTCACTTGACGATATAGAGTTCATCATTTATGATGATGTGAATGTTCAGTTCTTTTTTTGTGATCTTCCAGGTGACAAGTATGTGAATGGAGAAATAATTCCATGCCAGTATCCAACTTATCAGCCCAAGCAATCTAATCGCCCGAAATACAAGAGTAAAGCATATGTCAGGCAAAGAGATGGCCCCCCATCCAGAAGAACGAAACAAGAGGCAACTCCTGGATCGGAAACTCCTGAAAAATCGTCGCCCTAGTGTAGTATAACGGTATGCATTCATGTAGTAATGCTGATAGTATCTTGTATTCAAGTAACACCTGCTTCATCCTCATGTAAATGAGTATCCCGAGCTTATATTAATATTGGTTAGTTATTTGTTCTGTTACAGGTTCACTTCACTTCGATTCAGATTTTGTATTTCTTGATGGAGGTAGCTCGAATTCATCCTAGTGATAAATATTTTTGATGATATGTAGTTTGTGTTTATTAGAAGCTCTGCTGCCATTTTCTGTTTTATAGCTATGGTTGTTGATCTTTTTGTTGTAGACTCAGCACTGGTTTGAACTAATGTTTGCTTGAAGTGTAGTTTCCAAGTAATTGTGCATCGTTTACCTGACTTGTGCTTCAAATGTATGCTACTAATTTCAAAAATACAACCAAAGTGCTTCTACTTCCTAAAATATTTTTTTTCCCGTAAATGTTGAATCTTGTTTGGAGCCCCGTCACCAGCTTCATAAAAAAAAAGTATGTATGATCTTACATTTTGAAGGTATCTACCATATCAATTCTTTATAGGTTATAAAGGTACACTTAAGTATTTGTACATTAGAATAGACATTAATATCTCGTTATATCAGATTCGATGTCGAGGGTGATAACTTATAGCATCCATATCAAAAATCATCCTGGAGAAAGTACGATAGTGCCAAAATATTTCGTTGATGAAGACACTTGGTTGATCGAACGATCCGACACAATGTAGATAGTGAAACAATTAAAGTAGTGGCCTACCTAATCATCTTATTCAAGAAGTATGCAATGGATAATTTGAGAATGTTTTACAATTTTGCGAGTTTTACTAGCCAAGCTTCGAGAGAACATCACTCAGTGTAGAAAAGCTATAATAGTCTAACGAGACTTACATTGTTTATCGTCTGGAAAAGCTCTCCAGTGAGATCCTTGAGAGCTTTCTTCTCATCCTTGGACTTGGCAGAGATAATTGTGTTGAGATCACAGCGGAGGTACCCTGCCCTTAAACGTAGGTCATCTCGAACATGAGGCTAAGCCTTCTGGTCAATCAACGCCTTCACATTATTGACAACTTCCTTAGCGGACTCCTTGGCAACTAGTCCTAAAACAGTGGGTGTCAATGATCCCGAGGTGATTCCCGTGGCAACTAGTCCTAAAACAGCCCGGCGGCTAGTTTCGTCCTCCGTGTTCTGCTGTGCCCTGACTCTGAATCCAGGCTTGGCACATGCAACTTTGCTGGTGGTGCCACCAGTTGTCAGCCTTCGGGCACCAAACAATGAAGCCATAGCTTGAGCCATTGCTAGACCAATTTTAATGAGTGATTGAGTCAATGCAAGTTTATGTTGATGATCTTCGTTTTTGTTTTTTCGTTCTCAGTGAGTTATGTTTAGCGGTTTACACAATAGATATGCTTATCTGGCTTTTAGGTAACAACATATGAGAGATGAGTAAATATAAATTATCAAAAATTCATCAACATAACCATATAGAAAGAATTATAATAACATCATGAAATTGCATGCTGAATTTTCAAATACTCATCCCAATTGGAAATTCTCTTACTAGTAATTACAAGATTCATTTGCACCATTAGAAAGATATGTAACTCAATGATAAAGTTGTAGCCGTGGATTGAACACTGAAAGTGTTCCATTAGGACCAATTGTGGAACTAAGAAGGTATGTCCCATAGTGCAATTCTCTTCGTTTAACGTTCCATTTTAGTACTCGATACCTAATTGCAACATCCAGATGAATACTAAAGTGTAATTTCGTCCCACCAATCAATCTCGAAAACTGTTGATTTGTTCTGATCACAAACTTCATCAAGGCAGTTCTCTTGCCCCCTTGAGTAAATTCCATACTCAAGCCTGCACTCGCAACACCGCCATTGCAAAGAAATTGCAAGAAAATGGTATCATAGTAAATCCGCATAGCTTTGTTGGGATTTTGTAACTGAAGGTCTAGTATGAGAGAAGTGTTGATAGCAACATCTTTTTTGTGAGGTTGTGAAGAATTCTTGATATGTTGGTTTTGAAAATAGAGATTAGCAATTGTAAAAATCGGAGATTTGGGACGTAGACCATAGAAAACTGCTAAAGAAGCTAAAGTTAAGACAGTTAGAACTTGAAAGAAAAAACAACATATGTGACGAGGAACGTTGAAGATCTTTCGCCTGGACATTTTTGGACAGAAATTGGAGGATGAAATATAGATGATTTAACAATGAAATTAAAGAAAATTGCATGTTGATAAATTTGGAATATGAAGAGACTAGTGTTAATACAAAAATTTACTACTACTCAGTAATCATTAAATATGAGTCCATGGTATATAGCTCACCCCTTGGCATTCCTCCTCTTTTTTTAATGGTCACCGGACTTGAAATGCATGAGCCACACTAATATGAGGAAAGAAATCACAATTCATGAACATTGCTAGGAATAGAGGCGACCGGAACATTTGTATAGAATGGGGCTTCTCGCTTGTAAATAGCCGATACTTATATTTTCTTCTCGAAATCAATAAACGCTTCTTTAAAAAAAAGTAATACGTATAGAACTATATATATATCCTAATCAATCAATTTATTTGTTGTAATAATGTAAATACTTAATTTCAGAATTGGACAATCCTCTGCCATTGTTTTATTTAGAAGGTCCCATAGTTGTCCATGATCTAATTTTTTCCTCTAAATTCCATTTAGACATCTTTACCTCCTCATCATCCTTGACCTTATTTTTTCCTCTCTATCTCTATCCTCCATCAACAAATCATGGGATCCATGGCTTCATCAAGAGAATAATCAAATATCACATTCAATTAATCATCTTATTATTTCATACATGAAATTAATTTTGTTTACATTTTTTCCCCTTTCTTGATGTGGTTTTTGGTCTCGTATACATTTAACTCCAAATTAAAGATCATCAAGCCTCTTTGTGTTCAAATTATTTGATCACTTTTGTTAGCATTTTTGCATGCATGCTTGTAAAGAGCATAGACATGGACAAAAATTCGCAATTGTTGGGGCTTCCATCTTGCATGGGAACAATGGTGAAGTGGTTCTTTAAGGGATATAAAAGACTTCCTTTATTTGGTTACTATTTAATTTCCCTCTTTTATATATTTATTCAATTTTACTAATTCTTGTTTTAATATTGTTTTTCATTTTCCATTTGAGATTAATTAATTTTATTTTGTTGAATTGGTTTAGTTGTGAAGGAGCCAGAGATAGAGATCGGATGTCCAACGGATGTAAAACATGTTGGACATATCGGATGGGATGGTTCTGCTAGTAGTGCTCCTAGTTGGGTACGTAACGTTGCATGCTTAATTTTTTACAGGGGACGATGGTAAGATAGTGTGTTTATTTGAGAGACATGAAATCGAAATTATTATTTTAGAGATCAAGGTTCGATATTACGTTATTTGAAATTTTGAATCGAATTAATTTTTGTCTAACTCTCTTTGGGTTTCAATTTCGTGTCTTAAACAAATGTATTGATGACCACCAATAAAATTTGATCATTTATCGCCATGTACATTTAATATATAAAGGCGTGATAAATTAATCAGAAAATAAAGAAGAAAGGACGGATAGAAGGAAGATTTCTAACATATATTCTTTCTATGACGAATTGTATATATATATCACCACTTTTGTCAAATTCAGAAACTTAACATTGGATAGTATTATTGTGCTGATGATATTTTACTATTTCAAATAATTAAATTCTATAATATAGTATGTAATCTAATTTGTAAAATGGTGTATGTAAAAATGTAGATGGGTGCAGTGAAAACGGGGCCTGAATTTACATCGTCCAGTATTGGTCATACTGACGGATCGGCTATTTCTCCTTGGTCATCGACTCAAGGTACGTTAATATATATGAACAACTTCTTCAAATATAGTAATCCAAATGGTCCTTATAAATGTGTTATAGTTGTACTTTGGTGGTATTGATGAGTAAATGATCTCTATAAATATGTAAGGCATACGAAAATAGTCCATAAATTAGTGGTTCGGTTAATTGTAAACGGAAGAAGAAAAAGAATTTAGGTCTATTTAAGTTAAAATGACTAATTTAAAGAATATTTTGGGACAAACACTTAAATTCAACCCCCATCCCCCTCTCTATTTTAAAGGCTTTTAAAGCGTAGTATATGAGGTAGTTTCATTAGGAGAGGAGAGGAAGGTGGGAAAGATGACAAAAGTTCAAGATATTATTATTTGTCTCAAATATTTATCAAAATGATAAAATAGCAAGAAAGTAATTCATAACCGATAACAATTAACAATCAACGTCATCGTTAATTTAAGGACCATTTCCGTACCCACTACACTCTTACATGGACCACTGATACATCAATGCCACTTATGAAGGTCAAAGTGCAACAATGACCTATTTACTGAAATCATTATGACAATTACCTCTATTACTTGACAAGTTACATTTATAATAATAGTATGCTGTACTAATTTTAGTTGGAGTGATTTCAAATGTAAAAATTTGGTTGGAAATTTTGCATTTCCAATCTAGAACATTAATAGCCAACGAAACAAAGTCTGTTCACATATGGTCAGAAATGAGGTAATTGTCAACTTATTTGCGGAACAAAATTGAGATTTAGAGCCTGTTTGTTAAACTTTTTCAACACTTAAAATTAATGTATTAAGTACTTATTTAATTAAGTCTGTTTGTTAATAGAAAAAATTAAGTACTGAACATAATCAGATCTGAATGAAATCCTTAACAAAAAATTAAGTCAAAATTTGCTACTGATTTTTCTCCTCTTAATGACTTAATCCCACAATTCTTTGAAAACCCCAATTTGTCCTTCCTTAATTATTCCAAACTCATATATTCTTATTCAAACCAAATACAATTATTATTATTATTATTATTATTATTATTCTTATTATTAGTATTATTATTATTATTATTATTAGTATTATTAATTTCCTTCGTTATATTCTTATTCTTCTTCTTCTTATTATTAAGATTACTATTATTATTATTAAATATTAATAATAATAATAATTATTATTATCATCATCATCATTATTATTATTATTATTATTACTATTACAATAATAATTATTATTGTTACTATTATTATTATTATTATTATAATCATCATTATTCTCACTATTGTTATTATTATTATTTATTTAATAATAATAATCATTATTATTATCATTATTATTATTATTATTATTATTACTATTACTTTAATTATTATTATTGTTACTATTATTATTATTATTATTATACTCATTATTATTTTCACTATTGTTATTATTATTATATGTTATCATTATTAATATATTATTAGAATTTTTGAGTTTTAATATTATATTTGCTCGTTGACTTTTTATAATTTACTGAATGACATTAATTATTTTGTTTTAATTTTATTAATTAATGACTCATAATATTATATGAATAATAATATTATATTTATTCGTATTACAATGTAGTTTATAATATTTATACATAAGGAAGTGTGGTGGGGACGAATTTGTCAATACAACATAACTTGAGTAATTTTCAGTGAACGGTTATCAAACACTTAAATTTTTCAGTATTCAGATTCAGTTTTCGTTCAGATTCAGACATTCAGTATTCAGTCACTTGTTGTCAGACTTCAGACTTCAGATTCAGACATTCAGTTTTAACAAACAGGCCCTTAGTCATGAAATTGTGATTTAGTCACAGATATATAGTTAAAATTGGAAGAATATCCCATCTCTCTTGTTTTTCATTGTTGCCCCCTTCTCTTTTTCTAGATTTTTTTACCCTTCCCCCGTAAATTGATAAAATTGTCCCTTAGTGAAAACTCCTACTCCACTATCTTCTTGTTCTTCACAACATCATCATTACCAACGCCCCCACAACTATTTTCCCTAACTTCATCTTCCCCCATCTTCTTGTTCTTTTTCTTCACAACACCACCATCACCAGTCACATCATCACTACCAAACACTAAATCTACTACTACCACACCAAACCATAGCCATACTACCACCAAACACCACCCAGCCACACCTTAAAATCGCCACCCCCTCCCCACCCATAGCGAAATCACAATTTTCAGTTTTTAGAGGGTGTAGGGGTCGCGATTTTCACTGGGGGGGGGGGGGGGGGAGGGAGGAGGGTCTTGATTTAGGGTTTTTTGGGAAGTGGGTCGTGATTTAGGGTTATTTGGAGGAGGGGTCGCGATTTATGGATTCTAGGAAGAGGAAGGTGCAACTTTTCTTGTCTTTTGGTGTGTATAGTGGTTGAGGAGGGGTGTTTTGAGTTATAGTGATGGTTGGTGGTGTCTATAATGTTTTTGATGTTGTTGATGGTGGTTGATGTGTTTGTGATGTTGGTGGTGGTGGTGATGGTGGTGGTGGTTTGTGAGTATGTGGTGATGGTGGGGAGGGGAAGAAGTAGTGGGGTATTTTTTGATTTGATTGTGGTTGGTGGTAAGAGTATGTCATGTGGAAGAGGTGATGGTGGTGGTGGTGATATTGTGAAGATGGAGAAGAAGAAGATGGGGTAGTACGAGTTTTAATTAAAGGACAATTTTGTCAATGTATGGGAGAGGGGATAAGGTTATCTAAAATCGGAGTCCGGATTCGGTGCATCAATAATTCGGTGCACCCGGTGCATCAGGTACCCATTTAAATGTTTTATGTGGGTACTGTACCAACTTGAAACTTCATCATTGGTACTTGTACCCAAATTGTACTATAACAATGGTACAATACACATATTTATTTTGGATTGATAAATATGTGGTATTATACCATTGTTATAGTACAATTTGGATACAAGTACCAATGATGAAGTTTCAAGTGGGTACAGTACCCACGTGAAACCTTTAAATGGGTACCTGATGCAAGGAAGTATTAATGCACCAAATCTTTTCACCTAAAATCGATGGGACAATTTTTTTATAAAAAAAGGAAATAATATTTTTTCAATTTTCTCGATATATATATATATATATCATTGTTTAATCTATAAAAGTGATATAAGTACTACAATATAGTCTCAAAAAGTTACTAACATTTCACATTTATATATTTCTGTTTTTTTGAGGATCATACTGTGTATCATTTGTCACTTTTAAAAATTATAATTTAAGACATATTTAAGGACTAATTTATAACAATATAAATATCATAAACTAAAGTGCCTCTTTGTCATAGACCAAATCGACAATTAACTCGATCACATATTATTACGAGCCGCTCAAAGTATAATGACGACTTCTATTAGAGTTCGCCTTGTTATTCGTTGTCAATATATTGATATTGTTACAAGTCAATCATACATTTTATCAATACTAACCATTTTCGTGTTGTTGCACAAAAACTTTGAATCTACAACATCAGAAAAACCTAAAACTCCGAGGAAGAGGAGGAAGAAGCACAGGAAAACAGCGTCTACGGCGTCGTCAGCGTCGGGGTCTACTACTTCCTCCAATAGGACCGGTGGTGGATCTAATGATTCTTCAAAGAAAAGAAGAACAAAAAGTAGAATGGCGGCGGAAGCCAATGCTGAACAACAAAGATAGAGGAGATTAGAAACTCTTGTAATTAACCAAATTCTCAAATTGACTCATCAACATTAAATAAAACACTTCTTTAATGCTCGTCTTGTACTCTTTCTTGAGCTAGGAATGAAAATATAATTTTCACCATTGTGTGGTTAAGGACAATATCTTTGTAAGCTAGTCACATTTGAAGATACTGCCTAAGGGAAATGGTCAATACAATGTCGAAATACTTCCTAGAAAATATGCTTAGAAATATTACATTTTTGTATTTCAATATAAATATTTCTTAAGTATATTATCATCATCATCATCTCCATCCAGGATGATTTGATTATGATATTGGCTTTAAAAAGAAAAAATCCAATAAAGATAGCATGGTCGTTTGTGTAAGAATAATATATTTAATACATTATATTATTCAAATTAAGTCAAATAAATTGAATTAAACCACATTAATATTGGTCTTAGTAGGATACTTATTATCATATTAGTAATGCAATTCCGTTACGAACCGTTACAACCGATACTAAAACGTTATGACCGTTCAAACGTTTTCACAATAATTAGCTTTGATGGAGAGTTAATATTATGACTAAGTCTGAGATGATATGGTCCTTTCTCTACCTATATATAGATCCTTTTATCCATCAAAAGAGATTATCACACATAATGAATAACACATAAAGTAAATTTCATATATATAGGGCAAGAGTAAGATACCATCTCATTTTTCATTTGGGCAAGCTCGGAATGATACCTCAATTGTGTCTAAATGGCTGGAGGTATGTTACTTATATTTTCATAAAGTGATAATCATGTAATTCAAGATTTTGGGATAATATTGAATTATGTTTTCTAACAGTTTGTTGTTATACGAAGTTTTTTTTTTTTGGATAAATATGGAAACATACAATTATAAGTGAAGGAGTAAATCTTCTTCACCGTATTTTTGTCAAAACATACGAGATTTCAAGTCGTAATTTTGAAAATCAAAACCAACTTAAGTAAAGGTAGACCAAAGAGTTCTCCAAATAAAAAGGAGCCATCCCAATATATATATATGATATTCCTTGCAAAAGTTTAGCCAAACTTTGGAGTTAGGAAGCGAAGGACAAAGCCAAGTGAAAATATGCGAGAAAAACAAATGAGTGAAGAGATGAACTGCTCGATGTGTGCCCATGACTAGAAGCAAACCCAATATAAGAATTTCATTAAACTTTCCAGCAAAGCTTGAAGAAATATTGTCTGAATTATTTGTCCATTATATATATTTTTGTTAGATTCCCTGTAATTGCAAATTAAAGAGGAGGTGCTCCTCTCAGTCATAAATCTTGAGTTCCCATTCTTGATTGGAATATGGAATAAGGTAGTAATCCATTTAAGATTAAGAACAAATCATCAACAGAGATCGAGGGCAAACTAAACCACACGCTAATACATGATTTATTAAGGAAGAATACTAGAGGAAAAGTTACTAAGACTAGGATGGTAAAATGATCGGAAATAGATGGGCCAAAATTGTTTAAGAATATCAAATGAACTAAAGAGGGGGATCCACTATATATACACGCACCCAAATAGTTGATTACTATAGTAATAAATGACCATTTTGTCCCTCTATTTAATTTTCTCAATTACTACACTTTCAAATAAGGGGGCAAAATTGTCATTTACTACTACAATAACCCACTATTTGGATGTGTGTATAATAGAGTGACAATTATCCTCTTTGTCATGTTTGCAAAAAACAATAAAGAGTATTGATGGACAATATGCTTAGCTATATTAGTGTTTATAGCTAGTCCATTAAGCAGTCATTTGTTGTTGTATCAATGTACATTTACATTATGAATAGAAAATCATAACTTTTCCTTTTGTTAAAATTAAAATGGTTGATATTTTTTCATTTAAACGATATGATTGCTTTTAAAAACATCAAAAAAATAATACAAGTGAGCAAAAGCACCATAAAAAATTTAACTAGATGTTTCTAAAAGGATCGGAATAAGCCAATCTGGGGGCGACGCAAGCCAAGTCACATCCACCTCATCCCCATTGATTGCAATGAGCCACACAAAGTGTCGCATTGTTGATCATTTTCCTGATAAATTGAAATTTGATCTCGATCAAACATTTATGGTCCATTTAGAGTAGGTAAACCTAGGTAAATGTATTGTGGAAAAAATTATTTTAGCAAAGAAGACATTCGATTAACCTGATGTATTGAAGTGCTTGGATGATATTAATTTTGACCGAATGTACAAATGTAAGGCTTATTTCTATCTTTTGAGAAATCATTTTGATTACGGCATGCTAGTTGCACTGCCAGACGCCCGCTTTATGAATATATTAGTAGAAGCACAAATCATAAGAGCCCAAGAGGAATCTCCTTACGATATATTAACCTTGATTAATATTTTTACTATCCAAATTAGCTTTTTGGTTCTTGCTTTAGGATATTTTTTATATTTAATTTATTCTTAATATATTGTTCTCTTTATACGCTAGCTGATTTTTATTTTGGACACTGAACTATGATGAAAATCTCAAGGAGGACCCTAATATTATCCTAAGCTTCATATTGGACCCTATACTATGGTTTGTCTCATTTTACCCCCTAAAATGCCAAATATGATGTAATTTCGTTTTAAAATAAGGGCAAAATCGAAATAGCACATATATTAAACTTTTGGGCACAATTCACAAACAACAAAACTTATTAAATTAAAAATAAACAGGCTTATTTTCATTTTGGACCCTGAACTATCACGTTAGTTTCAAATTGGACCATGATACTATCATTAGTTATTTGTTAAAACGCCCCAGAAGTTTGATATATGTGATAATCCGAATTTGACCTTCTTTTAAAACGAAATTCAATCTAAATTTGGCATTTGAGGGACCAAAATGAGACAAAACGTAATATAGGGGAGTAATTTGAGGCTTATGATAGTATCAAGGTCCAATTTAAAACTTACGTGATAGTTCAGGGTCCAAAATGAAAATAAGCCTTATAAGTTTCAATTTTGTTAGCAAAGCAATTTTGGGTGTATGATTTTTGAATTATGATTGTTTCATGGATAACCATAGACCATAGCCAAATTTCTAGATCATGTTTATTAATTTACATTCAAATAGGTAATTCATAGAGGTGGTGTAATAATATTTTCCCCCTTTATATTATGTGACAATTATTATATACCATGTTAACGTGACAAACATATAATTTTGATATAAATTCGAATCTCGTATAAAAAAAGGGAGATTGTAAATCATTATTACTTCAATTTTCTATAAAAAGAAAGATATAAAATGATAATGAAAAGATAATATATCAAATCACCAAGATTTAATAATTATGGTCATATTTTATACAGAATAATACAGCATACAAAGGAGTATTAATTTGTGGGCCTACACATAAGTGCATTGTGTTCCTTCCCAATTCATAAATGTTATTGCAATTTGCAAGTTGGCGGTCGGCATATCATTTTCATAACTGGTAATACCATTGCAAAGCTTGACATAACTTGAAATATTTATATAACCTCGATTTTAGGTGAAGTAAAAAAATTGAAATATAGCAATAACAAGTGGAGTTGAAGGGAAGGAAAGTAAGCAAACAAGAAAAGCAAAAGAAGGTAGGACGAATATTAATGGTGAAGATTGTGTGGTGAGTGGTGACAGATCAGAGAGGCAGATGAAAATATTCAAGTATTACAATAAAAGATGGTGGGGGGTTGTGTATGTTGAGAGGATGGGTAGGTTCGTGTGTTAATAGTAGCTTTAAATGCCCCCATTTTTCTTTTATTCGTTTAAATTCTATACAATTCCATTACAAAAATAAAACCGTCAATTAAAGTGAATGGGATAAAATAAGAGGTAATTATCGAGTTAGTTCTAGTAAAAGGGTCGTCATCTTTGCACTTTGGTCATAGTAAATGGCACTGATGCGTAAATGATCGCTACTATAAGTGTGTGACTAGTAAGTGACACGAATCATTAATTTAGGGACCATTTTCGCATCAGCTACACTTCAACATTATTTACCTCGATAAAATAAAAATGTATCCATTCTTTTTTAATTGACATTCTACCAAAGTTTATATGAAGTATAAATTGTAGTACTCCGTATTAGTTATTGAAAATATTCCGTAGTACATAATAATATTGAAAAAGGAAAACATAATAAAAGATGCCTTAAAATTATTATACTCTACAAAATGTTTTTAAAATGAAAAATGACCTCTAAAACAAGGATAAAAAAAGAAAATATGAATACAAAAGTATATTAAATTATCTAATTAATTAATTATTATGAAAAAATAAATTTTTTATTAAACAACAAATATTATGACATGAAAAGAGTAATAAATAGTTTTACATGTGAATTCCGATGAAGACAATCATCATCATGATTCTGAATATGTTTGGATTTAATTTGTGTGCTTATCTTAATTGACTCTCCCACACCACCCCACCCCACCCCACCCCCTACCCCCACCCCCACCCCTATCTCTCTTTATTATCACCATTTTATTCAAAAGGGGTACATTTCAACAAGTCCACCCCTTTGCCTGTTGGGTTGTTTTGAGTTATTATTAAGAGTCTTTCCTTCAAATCAGTGGAGCTCTTCATCTTTGTATGCTTTCATATAGTCTCCACACTTTTTTTTATTCTTGGCACTGAATGAAATGGCCACTGTTTCAACTTTGAAAAATACCAAATTTTCACAACCATTTTTCATTTCATTCCCCCTTTTCTTCATTATATTTTTTCTTCATTTTGGGACCTCAAACTCTACTAGCTTAAATTACACAAAATATAGACAAGTGAGCACTTTGAGACTTGCAAGAATTGAGAAGCACCTCAATAAGATCAACAAGCCTCCTGTCTTCACCATCCAGGTATTTTTAACTATTTATTATCAATAATATTATTAAATAAACATATTTTAATTTATTATTTAAGTAATCTAAGTAATACATATTCTTGATTTTGTAATTTTTGTAGAGTCCTGATGGAGATATCATAGATTGTGTTCGTAAAAGAAAACAACCAGCTTTGGATCATCCCCTTCTAAAGAATCACAAGATCCAGGTACAATGAATTAATTTAAGAATGCTTCGTAATTTATTTATTGAGTTTCCAACTACCAACCACTTTTCTTTTGTATTTTGTATTCATCTTTTTCAGTACTCAAAATAGGCATATATCATGCGTGCATAATTATTATTTAATCGACATTGTAAAACTCATACACGATATACTAATTAAAATATTATCGATTTATTGATTTGATAATGTAACAGAGAGTGCCACCAGATATGCCTAGTCGAAAAATGGTAAAAACAGATGAACTAAGAGAGAGTGATAAAAATAGTAGTAGGAGGTGGAGCGACGAGGCGGCGTGGCAAGCATGGCATGGGAGAGGCGAACGTTGCCCTAAAGGCACGGTGCCTATACGGCGGAGCTCGGTGCATGATGTGCTTAGGGCCAAGTCATTGTTTCATTTTGGGAAAAAAAAACGAAATATGTTTCAACTTTCACGCCGTGTTGATGCACCGGACGTTGTTAGCGGCAATGGTCATGAGGTATGTGCACGTTCAACCTTGTGGATTTCGATGAAAATGCTTATTTGAATCTTCGCTACTTTTTTAACTTATCGATCAGTCCCCGTAAAGTGTAAGTGGAATTCATTTTTTTGCTTTTTTCCGTTTCATTTACTCAAATTAGACTCAATGTTCTTGATTTTGTTGATTTTTTCAATTTTCTTTCCTAACATGTCTTGAACAAATTATGTCGGAGTTTTTTACATTTTGAGTAAAAAATGAGCTTAATTGGTAAGGTCCCTATCTAACTTATTAAGACCATGCTTAACTTACTTAAACACCAAAGTAAAGTTATATATTGAGTATTTACTACATATTAATTAGTTTGTTTATTAAAAGTGTGAATTTGAAATAAATATCCAAATTTGGGCATTATGCAAGTTGAAGTATTTCTTTAATATGTTCCACGCACTATAGTAAAATAGAAGGTCCATAGGCTACACTAGATCGAAGTACGTAGCGTTTACTCCACGAAGTTGAATATGTGTTAGTTGGTGGTGATTAAATATTTGAAGCATTTAAATTACTTTTCCATTTTAGCCTCTCTCCATTCTAGTATAATATTATTTGTTTTAAAATTATAATGTTTTTAATTCATTTTCGTTATTCCTCATACACGAATTTGATACTTGATCATTTTGATATCATATACAGAGTACATATTTATTGAATATTATTAGAATGTAAAAGTGTAAAACGACAAATATTAAAAAACGGATGAAGTAATGATTATAATATTGTTGGAAACATACAGCATGCAATAGCATTCACAGGAGCATCGGAAGAAGTATATGGCGCAAAAGCAACGATAAATGTATGGAATCCAGAAGTGGAGATAGTCAACGAATTTAGCCTCTCTCAGATTTGGGTCCTCTCTGGTTCTTTCGATGGTTCGGATCTCAATAGCATTGAAGCTGGCTGGCAGGTTTCCATACACCTTTCCTATTATCACTCCCAACATACTTAAACAATACTTAAGGGGAAAACACACCATGCATTTACAAAAAATATAACATGAGTACAAAATCAAAGTTAATCGAATAATCTGGTGGATAAACCGTTCTTGCTAATAGTGATGACATGAAGATATTAAATTTGAAACTTACCTTATTGCTAAATACAAATATTTTTGAGTTATGAAGCTTTGATCTATTATACTAGTCAGGTTAGTCCGGAGCTATATGGTGACAACAAGCCTAGACTCTTCACATACTGGACGGTAATATCGCTTCTCTACCTCCTTTCTTCTTCTCCTTTTCAATAATTATTTTCTAAAACAAATTATTGCCTTATTATGATATATTTAGTTATAAAAATCTGGTTGATTTATTTATTTTTGTAAATTAGCTATGAGAAATCACAACTAAGAAATATAAAAGTTAAAAGGGTATTATACGTAAAAAATACATAAATAAATGTCTAATTAATAGAATAGTTAAAGTATGTACTAAATATTATAGGGAGTATGAAAAAGTATGTTTGGAGTAAAAGTTGAAGTTTACATCTTATAATCAAAGTTCAGATTATATATGCCACCATTAGTAATTACTAGTAACAATCTGATTGATCGAGTGACTGAGTGAATAACATTTACTTCTTGGGATAGAGAGAGATCGGTTGACCAATATTGCAGTATTTAATTATTTATTACATCTTTTCATTGTAATAAATGAAGAATACGAAAATTGATTAGTGTACTAATGGAGCACATGACCTTGTTGAGTGACAAAACTCATTATTACATCTGTACCAACTTTAATATGGCAACTTAATTTTAAGGCCTATCATCACGGCCAGTCAACGTATTTGAGGGGCTTAATAGTAATTACATTATTATTGTAATTAACATTTATTATGTGTGTTATTACAGAGTGATTCATATCAGGCAACGGGATGCTACAACCTCTTGTGTTCTGGATTTGTTCAGACTAATAGTAGAATTGCCATTGGAGCTGCCATTTCTCCACTTTCCTCTTTCGATGGAAACCAATTTGACATTACTATCCTCATCTGGAAGGTCCACCTTTTATCTCGTTTCAACCTTTTCGAACACTATATTCTAAATTTGCGAGTTAATTGTCAGTTTGATCTCACATAATGAATTAAGTTGCAGTTTAGTTTCACTCAGTTACATAATCGCAGAGTAGTCTTTGGAAGAGGACACAAATGTTACATTAACCTCCAAAAGTGACGTTAAGAAACGTGGATTAATGTCAACATTTGTCACAATTAAGAACTTGAGACTAAATTACAACCTGGCCTTACGATTCGTGAGCAGTTGGGACCATATAGTGAATTGTTTTAACTGTTAAGATACTTTTTGAGCCAATAGTCAACCTAGGTTCGTCAATTTAACCGTTTATTAGGACCATATCGTCAATTGACTCTATGTTATTTTGGACGATTCAGGATCCAAAAATAGGGAATTGGTGGATGAGCTTTGGGGACAATACGCTAGTAGGTTACTGGCCGGCTGAGTTGTTCACACACTTAGCAGAGCGAGCCACGATGGTGGAATGGGGCGGGGAGGTGGTGAACTCAAGGGCCAACGGTGAGCACACATCGACCCAAATGGGTTCAGGGCATTTTGGTGGTGAAGGTTTCAGGAAAGCAAGCTATTTTAGGAACCTGGAGATTGTGGACTCAGACAACAGTTTGAGTTCAGCAAAAGACATATCAACTTTGGCTGAGAACTCAAATTGC
The DNA here is from genome assembly GCA_003412495.2 of Echium plantagineum. Lineage (NCBI taxonomy): Eukaryota > Viridiplantae > Streptophyta > Magnoliopsida > Boraginales > Boraginaceae > Echium > Echium plantagineum. Next base: position 22,308,494 of record CM016563.1, on the reverse strand, counting down.
TATGATATCAAAAGTTCATATAGCAATGAATGGGGCTCACATTTTTTCTATGGTGGACCTGGCAAAAATCCTCAATGTCCATGATCAATATATAAATCACTAGCTAAGCTAGTTTCTTCTATTATTAATCCAATAGGACTATTAATTCTTTTTTAGGTAATTAAATTAAAAGAATCCTTCTATTTCTACCCCATCTTTTGTTATAAGGGAATGTTTGTATTTGAATTCTATATGTACTCCTACTATGTAGGGGAAGAAATAGCAAGATTCTTTTGGGAATGCGAGAATGCGACTACTTCAAAGCTCCTCGAAAAATTGTCTATATCAATTTTTACGGAAATTAAAATTCAATAATGTTGATGTAAAATAAGCTTTTGATGAATTCTCAATTATTGATCAGCACATATATATATTGAAAATATTTAACGCTCTAACTATAATTTCGATTTTGTATCTGACTGTTATAAACGTATCAATTTAGACGTAGTACAATTTTTTTTAACTTATAACCAAACAGATTAAAAGTGGACCATTTTTTCTATAAAGAACAGAGTACATGATTGAAAGTGGATCAATTTAGAGTCTAAATGAATAGGCTTTTTTTCATCTAGGCCCCTGAACTAATTAGTAAATCCCAAATCAGCCCTTCCCACCTTTTTTTTCCCAAATAGGCCCCTGTGGCCAAAAATTGGCCCCTGAACTTTTTTTTTTTAATTTCTCTGATTTTAAATATTAGATAGACGGCAAATTAGTCTAACCACATCTAAAACTAACTCAACCTAATTATAACCTAACCCAACCTCAAATATTTAACCCACTTCATTAAAAACATCATCTTCAACCTTACACCCCACCCCACCACAATCCAAAATCCCACTAGTCCCCAAAATCATCACATCCGCCATTGATGACCAGAGCTTCATCTTCGTCCATATGCAATTGTTTGATTATTTAGCAATTTGTTATTTAGCCACCTAGAATTATTGAAGCCAAAGAGCAAAAAGCTTGGATTTTTAATATTCATCAGAATATGTTGTTGGATTTTTAGCATTGTATATGATTGATTTCAATCTATGAAAGAAAACTTCACAAATTTACAACAGAAATGAATTTTTTTCTTTGAAAATAGCAGGTGGTATGGGGGAGGGGGGGGGGGGAGGAGGGGGGGGGGGGTTTGTGTGCACCAACCCTGCGATCTGTGTGTATTTGTTTGCTATGTTACAGGTGGTGGTGGTCGGGGGGGGGGGGGGGGCTGCGTTGTTGACAGGTGGTTGGGGGTGGTGGTGGGAGGGTTGCTGGTCGTTGTTGACAGGTGGTGGGGGGGGGGTGGTTGTTGCAGGTGGTGGTAGGGGGAGGGATGATGGTGGGCTGCTGCTCGTTGCTTGCAGGTGGGGTGGGGGGGGTGTTGGCTGCTGCTCGTTGCTTGCAGCTGGGGGGCCGTTGTTGTAGGTGGTGGGTAGGTGGGGGGGCGGGGTGCTGCTGTTCTTGAGGTGGGGGAAGGGGGACGGGTGGGGGGGGGGGAAGGTTTTTATTAAAAAAAATTAATTTATTATGAATAATTATATTTATTTTTAACAAGTTTCAATATATTTCTAATCTAAAAAATTGAATCCGAATATCGAATACAACTCGAATATACAATTTAAATACACACATGAATTCGAGTTCGAAAATGTCAAAATATTTTTTTTTGTTTGGCACCTGAACTTTTTCTTCAATTTTGGCGCTTAAATGTTTGTTTTCCGGAATGGCACCTGAACTTTTCTCGAATATTTCCCTCCAAAAACTCATATTTTCAATATGACTAACTTGCCCTTGGGTTAAGGATTTTAAAAAGTCAAAAATCTGAAAAAGTCGGCAAAAATGGAAAAAATGAAAGTTCAGGTGCCATTTTTGGGGTCCAGGGGCCTATTTGGGAAAAAAAAAAGGTGACAAGGGCTGATTTGGGATTTATTAATTAGTTTAGGGGCCTAGATGAAAAAAAGCCTACTTACTCAAATACATTCAAACATTATAAAGATGTGGATTGTGTCTACCAATTCAGAGTGAGTTAATTACGTCAAAGAATACATTGAGTAACTCGCGACATAACAATAAAAGTAAGACGTGTAAGTGGATGAATATTCATCGGTTCAAATCCGTCAAAAGTTAAAACGAAGCGAGTATTATCATATTTCATGCCCAAAGAATGTCAAATGATGGTGGTATTATTCCAAGATTATTTCATCATCAAGAAAGAATCCTCCTATGTTGTTACTCCCATCCATTTGGAATTGATAATGGTCATTATTATCTAAAAATGGTGAGGTGATTGTTTCTTCTTGTTGTTGTTTATTTGACATATCCATACATATTAATGTGAACAAATTTGCATTTTGGCACTGCATATTCAAGATCTGAGCTTGTGCTTTGGCAAGTTCTGCTTGGAGCTCATTTAGATGGTTTTGCAGGTGGCAAATGGCTCCAGCACAACCGTAAATTGGATCTTTAATCCTTGCGTTTGCTTCATACACTAAGCTGTTTACAGCATCTTCTCTTTGACTCTCAGGAAGCTCCTGTAGAGAAAAAATGTTAGAAATTTACGTGGGCACGAGTTGTATTTTGGTCCTCAGCAATGGTGACAACCCTCTTGTCCTGATGGTCACACTATTTTTCCATTAAGTTTAGATGGAAAAGTTAGTTCGGAAGCTGGCAGGGACTAAAGTGTTACGTTGTCCCTATTGGGGATCAAAGTGTAACGTGTTCTGTGCCCACTTTCTGAGAACATTCTGGCAATTAAAACAACGCTAATATTGATGTACGAATTTTTAACGAATTAGTTGAAAATGCATTCCCTAGTATTATTGATGGAATTACCTGGAGCAACTTGATGATGTTGCTTGCTCCAAAAACTTTATGAGCAATGGTGAATTTGAGAGGATGAGTGGGGGGGAAGTAAGGAGCCAGAACACATTTGTCTACACATCGTCGTCGTAAGATCTTGCAAGCTGCACAAGGACTCAGAGGAGAAGGAGAAGGGGAAGAGGAAGGTGAACTTCTTGAGGGAAATTCATTACTATTAATAATACTTGAAGAAGAGAATACTGAGAGTACTGAGTAATTATTTTCCATTTAGTTGCTAAACTTTAATTTATTTGATCAAAATGTGGATTAGACAACTACTTATATATAGCACTTGGGAATGGATTAAAACGTCACCATGATGCATCCTCATATGTATTGGCTAGTGGCTACAATGGTAGAGAGGGAGATGTCAAAATTCTTGAAAAGTATATATAAACTCTTTATTATTGGAAAAAATAAGATTTTAGTATATAGTTTTTTTAAAAAAATTGGTTTGGTTGGTGGCTTGGTGCCCTTATACTAAGGGAAAAGATATCGGGACGAAATTAGGTCAACTATGAATTAGGCTAAAAGAGTTTTTATTATTTTACTTAAGTATTTTTGTATTCATTCATGTCATTCTAAAATTTAATTCCACCGCTAGTTGATAAGTGACATTATTTTGAAAAAATGACTACATATTGGTTGAGGAGGTATATACCATACATAAGGATAAAAAAATATAGATATATAGTAAATTCTTTGAAGGAATAATAATGATCGATGCACGAATGGTGAAGAAATCTGAAAGTAGCAAAGTGAAATAAAGCAAGTCGAGAAGTTAGAATTGTAGGTAGGTTTAAACGTGAAAAGATTCGGTGCATCAATACTTCCATGCATCAGGTGTATCAGGTACCCATTTAAAGATTTCAGGTGGGTACTGTACCCACTTGAAACTTCATCATTGGTACTTGTACCCAAATTGTACTATAACAATGGTACAATACCACATATTTACCCACATAAAACCTTTAAATGAGTACCTGATGCATCGGGTGCACCGAATTATTGATGCACCGAATCCGAACTCGGTTTAAACGTCAAAATCGCAATGGTCTACATAATTCTTTGTTATTCACGATTTCAGTCAAACCATCTCAATTAAATTAGTAGACGAGTAATGTCAACTAATAACATAACTGGTCCAGAACCGACTTATTACCTATTGGCTATTAGGAGTTAGAAAAAGGACAGAAATGGTGTATTATTTTTATTATTTTAACACAAATTTTATTTTTCGAGGAGTCGAACTCGCGGACTATAAAGAATACAGAATTAAGCTGCAGGAGTACAAATACTTAATATTTTATATTTTTACTAGTAACTATACACCAAAACTCTTATTAGAACTTAGTGTCTGTTCAAAATGATCATAATTTTTAAAATGTCTGTTCAAAACACTTAAATATATTTAAATATAATTTTAAATGATAATTTTTACATTAATTTTTCCTACATGCATAAATATATTTTTTTTCGAAAAAAGTGTCTCTTCGAGTGAACATCGATAAACCTATTAAGGTTTGTTACTGCTTACCATCGTTCCTAAAACATTGGCATTTTTTTATAATAAAGATAGCTTGATGTTATTCTATTTATAATTTTTTTTGAGTAACAGTTATATATACTATATATAAAGTGGGAAAGCCTTTAGTTGTTATTGAAGTCTAAATACATGATTAGTTATATCACGTGTCACTTTGAAAAATATGATGGTTTATTGTAAACATACAAACAACTCTTCAAATACAACCCTTCAATAACTTTATATTAAAATTCGATATCATAATTAGATGATTACAGTATTTATCAAATGGGGATGGAGCCGGTGATATTATTATTGAGCTATCATCAACACTAATATACTATAATATCCCATCCTTAAAATAACAATTTGAAACTGGTTATTAGTACTGATATAATTAACTATATATATATATATATATATATATATATATATATATATAGTTTGCATTGTTAGTATAAAATTTTATGATCACTAACAACAATAATGATTTTCCCTAAGTTATTTGATTAACTCATAACTCATTTTAGTGAAAATAAGTCGAGCTTAATCGTGATGATAATGAGTGATCAGAAATAAAGGTGACTAAACACATGCATCAAGTTGGGCGGTGAAGAAACCGGTAGAGACTAGAGACGTGTGGAACGAGATTATGATGAATACGCTCTTCTTTGCATCTTTTATTCTATATGAGGACAATTTTTTTGTTAGAAAATTCCTTTGTAAGTTTTAATTTCAATTCTTGCCATAAATGTTCGCCTTAGATTTGACCGTTACTACCTTTTATATATTTAAAGGACAATTTTGTCATAGTTTATGGTAGTTGAATAGTTTATTTAATTAATGTCCACGTATGTATACCTAGTTAATTATTTTCCTTTACAGACAATAAATGAAATGTATTCGAAAATCGATGGTTCACATTTAGTTAACGAAAAAGTTAACACCAATTTAATTAACACACAAATAAAACTCATTTTTGTTTGAGTTCTCGATCAATTTGAGAATGTGAAAAATGTAGCCACCAGCTGATGACAATGCAAAAAGAACACAACACATGCATGCTTGCTTTATTTCTTAATTCTTATCCTTTGAGCTAATAATAACTCACTTTATTATTACGACTCATCATTTTCGTCCTTCCTAAATCCTAACTCGTTTACATTTAAACCAGACTTGTATGTTATTTATTGTCTATTTCACTCTTTAGTTATCAATAATACTGGGTGTGCACGTACGGTTCGGTTCGGTTCGGTTTTGGACAAAAATAAAAACCGAACCGACATCATCGGTTCTACGCCAGATAGAACCGAAATTGGTTCGGTTCAACGGTTCGGTTCATATCGGTTCCAGGTCGGTTCCGGTTCGGTTTCGGTTCTGGGCCGGTTCTGGGCCTCGTGTTTTGGACCTAAATTTGAACCCACTTTCGGCTTTGAAATATTAGGTCTGTTCGTTTCTAACTAATATTATTATTCATTTTGGACTCAAATCTAAATGTGATTAGTATTGTTTTATATTAAATGTAACTCATAATTAAGTTTCAAAGATATATCTACTTTATATAAGTTTAACGAGCTCCTTTTAAAACTAATTTCGAAATTTGTACACACATTTGTCACACGGTACCAATTTTTAAATATATATGTATCCATATATTATTATCTTAAAACATATTCACTTATCAATTATTATATCATACTAACAATAAACAATGTTGAATCCTCTTACCAATTATCCTTTACTAAACTTAATTTTTTCTACATAAAATTAGTCATCGGTTCGGTTCGGTTTTTATCGGTTCTCCCACAAGGTGAACCGCGTCGGTTCGGTTCTCTGAAAGGCGGAACCGAAATCGGTTCGGTTCCGATCGGTTCTAACAAAATCGGTTATTTTCGGTTCGGTTCCGGTTCGGTTCGGCTCGGTTTCGATTTTCCTCCACACCCCTAATAATACATATACATGTCTAATGTCTTGAACAATATAATGAGTATCTAGTAATAGCTGTGAAGATTAGACATATGGCTTATGTCTAGTCATAAGATACTAACAATTATACTATGGCATACTTCTAACTTCACATCAGACATAGTATGCTATAACGTCCATTTATATACTACTCCTAATAGTTATCGATAACGACAAAATTAGGATAAAATTTAAAGGGGATAAAATTTAAAATAATCAAGTAAGGAATATAATTCAAAAATAAGAAGATACAATGATAAAGAGTTTAATTTTTTGCATCAATAGTCCCAGTAAGTGGGAGCCAATTGCATGTTCGTCCCAGTAATTGAGAGTGTTGCAGTGTTAGTCCTCGATAGTGTACACCTTGTGCGGATTTAGTCCCTAATGTAACGCCCACGTTAGTTTTGGACGGTTTTGGCGTTTTAGGTCGAATTTTGGGGTCAAAATGAAAACTTGTGAAAAGTTTGGGCCATTTAGAGTTTTTGTTGCGCATTTAGTCCTTATTAATGTGTTTTTGTGCGCATTTAGTCATTTTTTTCTTTCTTGTTATTATTATCATTAATATTATTATTATTATTATTATAAATAAAATTAGTATTACTTTCATTATTAGTATCGTTATTATTCTTATTTTTATTATTATTAAGTTAATTATTATTATATTCATTATAATTATTATTATTATTATGTTCAATATTATTATTATGATTATCCTCATTATTCTTATTATTATTTTTGTTATAATAATTATTATTCTCATTAATATTTTCATTATTATTATTATCCTCATTATTCTCATTACTATTTTAACAAACCACCCTCCTTCAATGAGTTATGCTATCTATAGGAAACAACTATAATTAGCTTGAGATGCAACAAGTGAATTCCTATCCTCAACAACACAATCTTTAGCCGTAGATTTCAACAATTTTAACTTCTTCCATGTCGTTTTCCTTGTCCCTTGTCTCCCTTTTAGTTATTAACTCGCTTGCAATCAAAATTGATCTAATGAATTCACCAACATAAATAAACAAATTTCTTATTGATTGAAGGTGGGTGGTTTGTTAGGTTGAGTGAGATGAGTAATTTGGAGGCGATGAAGTCGGAAATGGTGCGTGACGATTAACTTACTTTAAACCCCCGTTGACCCTTAAATTAAATGTGTTCATTTTGTTGATTCTTTAAGGAAGGTGGGTGGTTATTGCAGGGGGATGACGATGAGCTTTTCACGAGGAAGGTGAGGGGAGAGAGGTGTGAACGTTATGTACTTATGTTGGAGCGCAATAGTTCAGTGGCGTGAAGAATTTAAGGATAATAATAATAATGAAAAAAGGTAATAAGAAGAATAATAATAATAATGAAAATATTAATAAAATAATAATGAGAATAATAATAATGAAAATAATCATGATAATAATAATAATTAACATAATAATAATGAAAGTAATAATAATGATAATAATAACAATTAACATAAATGAAAGTAATAATAATGATAATAATAATAATTAATATAATAATAGTGAAAGTAATAATTAATATAATAATAATGAAAGTAATAATAATGAGAATAATAATAATATTGAGAAAAATAATAATAATAGTAATAAAATAAAATAATGAAAATAATAATAATAATAATTAACATAATAATAATGAAAATAATAATAATGATAATAATAATTAACATAATAATGAAAGTAATAATAACTTTAATTATAATATTAATGATAATAATAACAAGGAAGAAAAAATAACTAAATGGGCACAAAAACACAATAACAAGGACTAAATGCGCAACAAAAACTCTAAATAGCCCAAACTTTTCGCAAGTTTTCATTTTGACCCCAAAATTCGACCTAAAACGCCAAAACCGTCCAAAACTAACGTGGACGTTAAATTAGGGACTAAATCCGCACAAGGTGTACACTATCGAGGACTAACACTGCAACACTTTCAATTACAGGGACGAAAGTGCCATTGGCTCCCATTTACTGGGACCATTGGTGCAAAAAACTCCAATGATAAAAGAAGAAAAACATGTAATACAAAAAATATGAGCTCAGAGGGATTCAAACCCTAGGGATTCAAACCCTGTTTAACTTTTGAAACTAAAGAATTTTGTCTGCTTTTCTAGCTTTAATCTTGGTAATATTAATAAAATTTATATTATGTCTATCAATTCTAAAAAATCAGGGTGGCACATGCCCACCTTACTCCTGGTTTGTCCCTGCTCCTGGATGCATGCAAAGTACAAGTGTGACTGCGCTAGATTATTGTACACCAACTACTTCAATAAATTATAACATTTTATTGTTGGTCCTAATTAACTCACGATGTCACGACTTGAACTCTTGACCTCCAAAATGAAAGAGAGTGTGTCTAACCATTATGCTATGCTAATAATTTATTAGTTTATATATTATTAGTAATATAGTTATATTACTAAATATTTATCATTATATTAAAATTTCGAACTGTCCAAGCGGGCCCGATCAATTAGACATCCCTAGCTAAGGCCATTGCGCAAAGAACTGGTCAACTATTCGGACTTTATAATCTCAATTAACACTGAAAAATAAGTTTAGATCTACTCGAGTCCAAATTAATCATGATAAACATGAGGCTATTGTTAATATAGTCTATCTCAAAGTTATATTGTGGGAGGAAGTTTTACTTTAGTTTCACATAGTTATATTATTGCAGAGGAAGCAAAAGTAGTATTATATTATAGTTTTCGAAAGTGACAGATGTTGCACCTTTTTCCATATTCTTTCAGTCCATAATACAACATTTACCACTTTCAGGAACCACATACTGATATGCATATTGCTACATTTGTACCGCTCTTGAGACTAATATGTAACTATGCTACTGTTTGTGACTAAGTACAATTCATCCTACTATTGGAGACTAAATTTATCTCCAACATAATCGGATCTTAATCATCAGCCATAGAGCATGAGTGGTAGCGACAAAAGTTGTTCCTATCTACACTATATTTAATTGGGGAAGGGGGGAATTAGTTATTCTTTAGTGAAGCCCCATGATTTTTTTTAGCCAATAAACAAGTGACACATATTTAAATTACATACTAACTCCCATTTAGTTTCTTTTTTTGAAAATTTGCAAAGGTATATTATTATTTTATACATTAAATTATTTAAGCATAGTTATTAAAAATAAAATAGTTCCCTATATAATGTATATTTATTTAATCATTTTTATCATGCACATATTTTGAATTTCACAAGAAATATTTATCATCATATATTCATGTAAAAATTAATGTAACAATATATATTTTAATATAATAACCGAACTCACAAATAAAGGTTGAACTGTGCACAAACATCTAATTGTAGTTAAGTAGGATTGCCCAAGCTCTCGGCTTCGATATCGTTTAAGGGAAATTTTGAGTGATGCCCAAGCGAATACTTGTAGTAGTGTAGACATTGGGGCATCTTCTTTGTTTTATAGAATCATACGATTATAAATGGAGGAGGATATCTCTCTCACCATAGTTCTGCCAAAACATAGAAGATTTAGGAGGTATTTGATAAAAATATTCAGAATTTAATCTAAATAATTTTAGATTTTTTATTAAATTTTTTAAGGATTAAATTAAATAAGATCTGATAAAAAATCCTTTGTAAAATTTTTAAACTAAAAATCTTAACTTAATTTTATTGTCTGAATCAATTCAGAAGACATTAATATTAATTTTTCATATCTATCATTTACCTCACGTTTCTTTATTTTCCTTCACTCACGACTGTTTATTATAATGTGTATCATAAATATGTATTATCACGACTCTTTATTATAAGTTAGAGGTTTCCCACATGTATTATAATACACGTTCAAATATAATTTAGAGGTTTCCTTCACTCATGACTTATGATAAATATGATAATAATGTGTATTATAGGTAATTCTTCAAATGACTAAATTAATAATATGTATCTAAAATCAACCTCAAATGATAACTTTTATATTGTAATTCAAGAAAGGTAATGTTTGGTTGAATTTGAGTAATTTAGTTTAATATTTATATTTTTATTAAATTTAGAATATTTATTTAATCATATTTATTATTTTGTAATTATTTAAAAGTTAATAATAATATTAAAAACTTTTTGGAAGTTGAAAGTTAAATGTGTGAGTAAATTATTAATTAATTAAGGTTAGGGCAAAATTATCACTCAAATTCAATCTTTTTCTTTGAATTGTTATCAAATAGCTAAACAGATTCAATATTTAGATTCAATTTCAATTCAGTTTTAGCAATGTAGTTTCAATCAATTACAATCGGATTTCAAACTTCATATTTCAATTTTTCAAATATATCAAATAAACCCTTAAAGTCCTAAACATAATACATAATAGCGTTTTTACAAAATCTCATATAGTCAAAACAGTCGGCTAAACAGAAGTAGTGTTGTCAATCCGATAATTCCTACAGGAAGTCTTCCGTCCTTTTGATCTAGTGATAGCAGGATAGTATAGTGAAGAATTGCAAGAAAAGGTGAATTGATGTAGGTCTTTTTTCATAACCAAAATTAAAAGCCGATATCAGAATTTCTGCTAACTTTCCACCCCAATTATTTTTTAAAGATAGTGGTAGTGAATTGGGCGAAAAATGAAATCTATTTAGCTCGAGTAGTCTAATTCGATGGGGGAAACTTCGAACAACTGGAACTTACAATACGCTCCCTCTATTTCAATATAGAGGGCGTTTTCGTTTGTCCAACTTTGACTGTCAATTAATTATTATTCTTTAGTTCAAAAAATATAAAACTAATATCGATAAATTTATATTGAAGAGTATTTTTATAAAAGCAACATTGTGTTAGTAATTTTTTAGATTGTTATTAATTAGTTATTCGCTTATTATTAATCATAGTTAGATACAAAAAACGAAGAATTCTTATTCTTGAAATAGAGGAAACACTAGCTTTGTTTCAATTAGCTCACTCCAATTCGATATACAATTTACAACATGTCCAAGACAACTATAAATTTCTGGGCTCTCGCTCAAACGCCTTAAAAGGGGCAAGGGTCGGACCCAAACTTACCCTGTTACATTAACATAAGTATATTACAATGCTTGAACTAAATGATGAATCCAAATATGAATCCTCACAGCAAATTCTTCTCCTCCCTCGGCCGCCTAGAAAAAAGATTGAAACTTGAAACAAATTCACCTGAAAAAGACCATAATCACACCAATTCAAAACCACAAAATCAAGAAAACATCACTGATACACAAACACAATCCCTAGGCTCCCCTTTATACCTCTACCATTCCAACCCCACCTCTACCTACAACCCCTCTTCAACTCTTCAAGAAAGCGAACCCCCTCAAGCATTTTTCTCAAATCCATTACCAATTCAAGAAAACCCAAAGGATCCAGAAAACCCAAATGCAGAAAAAGATCAAGAAATTGAATTGTTGATGAAGCATTTGGGATTAGATGATGAGGTTGAGCATACAGGTGGAAAATTCGTGGGTAATGATGAGATTTTTTTAGGGAAAATAGTTGGAGTTAAAGGGGTAAAGAGTGAGAGAGAATTGAAGAGATTGAATGGTTGGATTGATTACTTGTTGAATAAAGATGGTGATGGTGGAATCAAACAACCTTTGAGATTGGCACATTTGCTATTAGCTAAAGCTTCTTTTGTGTATGATGATAATGATGAGTTTGAGAGACCACAGTTTCCTTCTACTATTGAAGAGTTCTTGCAGTATGATCCACCTGTAACTAAGGATATTGATCATCAGTTGATGTGATTCAATCACGAAATTTGGTCGATTGTATTTATGTTATAAAGATTAGTTAAGAGTTAGACCGAGACTATATCAATAACAAAAAGTTCGAATGTTTGAACCTACATAGACTTGATCGAAGACCGAGCATATTAAATACTCCAAGAAGGAATGTTTTATTTGGTTTGGTTTGGTTTGATTCGGTTCTTTCTAACTGTCCTGTATAAACATTGGTCCGATCACTTCTTATCCTGCTTTGTCGTGTTCCCTCTTTGTATGAACGAGAGTTTGTCATTGTTTTTTCGACTTTTTTCCGGTAATGAGCGAGCAAATGTAGACTTACATTTGATGTGTTCTTACTCTGTACTAATTATTGACGATGATAACGCTAACAATGAGACATTTGATGCTCAATATGATGTTTTTCAAGTATGGAAATTGCTTTAGTTGCAATATACACATATTGTGATTATGCAAGTTATGGCAGTGGGGATCAATGGTATTCACACAACGGTTACGGCAAACTGTCAATTGAGATGAATATACGTTTGTAGGATATCTTTTTTTTTAAGTGTCGGTCATTTTGGCGTTAATCTGTGTATCATAAAATTTGTAACGAACTTTAATGATGACGTCCAACTATTAATGAGTATAAAATAGTTTCACTGTAACAAACGGGGATGATGACGTATTGACGTCCAACCAAGTTAAAAATCATTACATCCAACCATTAACGAGTACAACATAATTATACCTTAAGAAAAAGTAATGACAGCTGTGGGATTTGAACCCACGCCCTTTCGGACCAGAGCCTAAATCTGGCGCCTTAGACCACTCGGCCAAACTGTCAGATGACTTTCAATGTTTAACAGCAATCAAATCCTTTCCCATGCCTCTAGTCTACTTTTCATTTTGAGGACTAGGTATCCGTGAAGTTAAAAGGCACCCTCCTCGACCCCACGGACACATACTCTGTTTCACGCCTCTCTGAGATCATATCCCCATCAAAACCGGCAGGCTCACTATGTACAGGTCGGCAGACGCAACCATGATCAATAAAATTGTTACAAGAAGGTGACGTAGCTATATCTCCCGAGGCCCGAGGGGACAACGTGTAGGGAGCCATTGTTGCTTAGACTTTCGGCATTGTTCGCCAAATTGAAGGGATGAACTTGTTCCTGTGGCCGTGGAGAATAAGATGAGTATGCTCCACGGTAAGACGGCTAGAGGGTGGAAAAGCATGGACCCTTTTCATTTCTTCATGAATCCTAGCCCTGCCTATGAAGTCACATTCTTGAACAAATTGCCTAAAGAATTAACGTGAAGTTGAGGCAAATCAAGTCACGAAGTTGCTAATTATACGCGGATTAGAAAAATGCACTATTTATACTCAAACACCGAGAAATTTGGCAGATTAGCATTATTTGGAAGTCTTTTTTAACTTAAAGCACACACCTCTTTTTTTTGCAAAGCACTAACACCTTCTCTCATAAAAAGACTATTTTACCCTCAAATTAAATACAAACTACATCTATACCATTTTCTTCTCCTCAACACTTCATCTTCTTCCCATCATCTCTTCTTCTTCTTTTTCTTCACCACCATAACCACCACCTTCACAAAACCATCACCACCAACAACCTCAATTTCGAAATCACCACCATGTTTATATTTTCCTCCCGATATCTTCTTTTTCACAAACCCAACACCACCAACAACCTCACACCCACAAATTTCGGAACCCCATCCCCACCCCATCACAATTTACAAGGTTTTGGGGGGATAGATGCGACTTCACAGGGGTTTAGGGGGAGGGGCGGACTTCGTAAGGGCTTGGGGGGAGGGGGGCGATTTAACAGCGGGTTTGGTGGGATGGGGGCGATTTAACAGCGGGTTTGGGGGAGGGGGGGCGGACTTCACAGGGCTTGGGAAGGGGGAGGCGCGATTTCTTGTGGCTTTGTGGGTAGGGTGGTTGTGGGTAGGGGTGGTTGGTGAGGTAGGTGGAGATGGTGGAAATGATGTGATAGTTGGTGGGTTTGTGAAGAAGAAGAAGATAATAGTAGGTTTGTGAAGAAGAAGGAATAAAAGTTTTTGAATTTGGGGTTGTTGGTGGTGGTGAGCTTGTAAAGGTGGTGATGGTGGTTGGTAAAGAAAAGGTCTTGGTTGTGATGGAATGGTGAAGAAGAAGATTGTTGGTTTATGAAGTAAGGGCAAAATAGTATTTTCATAAGGGATGATGCTAGTGCTTTGCAAAAAAAAAAGGTGAGTGCTCTAAGTTAAAAAAGACATCTAAATAGTGCTAATCTACCAAATTTCTCCTCAAACACCTACTATAAGACACCTAGATCGAGAAAATTGTAAGAATAGCACCTTTTGAGACTTTTTATCAATTTATAGCACTACTTTTCATTTATTACATTAAATACCACTAGAGGGGGGCAAAATAACTAAATTGCCCTCAATATTAGAGCCATATTGATTATTTTAGGCAACAGTAAAGTTCCAACATGTTTTAAAGTACATATAAGTAACAGATGTCCATCTATTCTGAGCCAAGCAGCATAGATATATATCAAAATCTTAAATTTCAAGCCAGAGAAAGTTAACAAGAAGAGCATCAAAACGTTGCATATTTGATAACAACAAAAGATGTTATTGGTGTTCAAGACTCCTCCTCAGAGCTGCCCTTGACGTCGGCCTCGTATACTTGGGGTGCTGGGTGGTCCTGGATCAACAAGTCCGGTTTTGTATTCATCACACGTCTAACTATCATATCTACGGCACTTCTTGACATCACCAAGGTGTCATGGAGCAAAATGCTATAGACATTTAAACCCTACATAAGGACAAAAGAGAGATAAATCCACCTCACAAGAAAATTGAAACAATATTACAATTAAAAATTGGACTTCATATTAGTTGGGTACTATATAAGGTATCATCCATAGCATTACCCTATTTGAAAGGAAGTGTTCTGTCTCAACCAAATAACCAATCACTACAGAACTGGTGATCCAGCTATTAATATCAGAGAACAATTTCTTCACCAAATATGCTAAGAATGAAACAATGTATACCCCATATGGATTTTCCAGATATTAGACCAACTAATGTTGGGGTAGGGCAGATATAACATTGGACAAGGCAAATACTTTCATCATAAGAAAACACATGTACGAAACAGAACTTACAATTGAAGGCAATACGTTGACGTAATAAAGATTTTGTGTTGCCAGCTTCAACTTCTCCTCAATCTGACCTCCATCTACAAGCAAAAATTTCTTGCAATTCTCCATTTGCTTCACCCAGTTGACGATGTTTTTAGTCTTATGGGATGGCATCTCAAAATCATCGAATACATGAAGCTGTAGATGAAAGAAAATCTTTATTAGCTTTATGAAGAACAGAAAAGCATATTGATAAAAACATAAGAAAGACCATCTTCAATAGAAAGAGTTCATTTAAATCCTTCTTAGTGACTTCCTAGAATATGCCATAAACCAGAACTGGCAGCCGTATTATCAGAAGGTATTTCTCCATCAATATCTTTCATATATGGTTTTCTTTTATAACAAACAACAGAAATGGGAGACGATGGAAAAAGGGATAGAATTTAGCAATTAAAAATTGAACTTCTGGGAAAGGCTGGACAGGGATAGTGGATTTGGCAGGTAGGCGATATAGCAAATTCTAATTTAGGGAAAGAAGATAGCTAAGAGATGTTGGAAAGGAGACCTTTTTCACATACAAGTTTCAGAAGAAAAAGTTTGACTTGAGGTAATTCCCACTATGGACTGGTGAGTGGCGAGAGATCACAGGTAGGTCAATAGCCGAGATTCATTTTGTATGCATCACCAAATTTTCAGAGACACACATGATGCATAATTCCAACTCCTTAATAAAGCGGTTGTAACCATTTTATTTTCAAATAATTTCAAATTTAGCCTTTTTTTACTTATTTCAAGTGTCTATACCTAATACATGTGTATATAAAATTACAACGAAAAGATGTCAACACTTGGACCAATTTATTTCAATTTGGGGCAGATTCAGATTCACCTTTAAAGAAAGAGGTATTTCAGTTAAAAATATATTAATTATGCATTCAGTTACACACAACTTTAAAATCCATGGTTGATATCTCCTTCACTTTCATATGTATCTCATCCAGCAAACTGCCGTTAGCCATTCAAGTAAATTTTGAGGACCACATATGCAGTATATATCATAAAGTATAATCTCAATGTTCCAAAACATACCTTTCCTTCAGCTGCATACGCTGAGAGCGCAATCCTCAGGCCTAGCCGTCGCACTTTTTTATTCAGCTTAATAGCATGGCTTCGAGGTTTAGGACCGTGCATGATAGCACCGCCTCTGAACTGTTGCACATAAAGTATATAAGCAATCGATCAATATCAAGAGAGGAGAACGATTGTTGAAGTCAGAAGAAATACAATACCTGATTACTCCGCAGTGTCCCATGCCTTGCTCGACCAGTTCCCTTCTGGGGCCATGGCTTTCTACCAGTCCCGCTAACTTCACTAATGGTTTTGGTTGAATGGGTTCCCTGTTGGTCACAACTAGAGAAGTTAAGGCAATATCGATAAAATCACCAAAATTTATGCAGGTGACGGCAGTTAGCCATGACTACGATATAGATAATGTAATTAATTGGACTGCTAATATATGATAATCATGGATGGGAAACAACAGTGTTCAAAGAAGGGGACAATTTCAGAGATAGTCACAACTTAAAAGGAAATTCATCAGCTCCTACATGTAATTAGTGACGCAAGGATTCAAAGAGGCGCCGACTAACTTATCCCCCTTAACTTTTTTAATGAAAGGAAACCCCGGTATATGTGAAAACTAATAGAGAAACCCAGGTATAGGAATACTTAATTGATACATTAAGAATTTAATACACAAAACAGATCTTCAAAAATCAAACCTGCTGCCGCTTTGCAAGTTGCCACCTAACAACGCGTTGGACAATATCCTTCCTAATTGGAACATCAAAGACTTCACCAGGAAGAACGATCATGCCTTTATCTTCATTCTGAAAATTTGTGACAGGAATCAACTTGTCTTTCTTGAGTCCTATGGCATCAACATGAACGCCCATCATGTACACAATATAGTTAAGCTACTAGGAAAATATTTGTGGTCGCAACTGACAAGATAGTTATGCATAGTAAACTTCAATAGTTAAACTCTAATTGTATATTCCATGTATTAAAAATGAAGTTGATTTAAGTTAACAATGCCTCCGAATGACTCTAAACGCTTCATTCTTACAAAAACAAAATTGTAACGACCCGCCCCAGGTGGGCTCGCCCTCAGGTTAGTCTCGATAACAAATCCGAAACCAGAGTCACCACTCGATGGATGACTCGATAAGTAAAACAGTTTCAAATGATTACAGTGGTTTAAATAAAAGAAGGTGAAAAATGAGTAAAATCCATGCTGAGTAAAAAACGAGTAATGAAAATAATTCCATTTCTTTTCCAGCCGATTTTTTTTGCTTTCTTCTACAATTAAACATCAAAATCCATCCTTTGATACGTTGTTGGTCATTCCTTAAGCGAGCTATCACATTTGAGGTTAGAATTATGCAACTTTCGAACATTCTTATGGCTTATATTGCTGCCGATTTAATTATTGATGTAGGGGGGCGATTTTCTTATTTTTTATAATATATTTGATGAAGTAGTATTTGACTAACCAATCTCCAGCTAAATCTTCATAACCAGTGAAGAAGGCATGGACGTCAAAAGATTTTATATTCTCTGGCTCTTGAATATAATGGTATAAAAAAAAAGTGTCCCATTACACAATCTACCTATGGTTCTTTTCTAATACTACTTCATCAAATATAACCTCCTTTACATCACAGGGTAAGGTTGTGTCCTATCTCCCCTACCCACTTAGGTGGAAGCCTCTTGATAGACATTAGGGCATGTTAATGTTATTGTTAGCTATTCTCATATCACATGACGCCATTTGTTGACAACTAGAATTGGATGAGGAATTAGGATAACATAAAAGCATACAGACACAAACAAAACGGAGAGAACAATCTTAGTAAAAATGTAAACATACTTATCTCCATCAACATCTTCTCACAGACACAAACAAAACGGAGCAAACAATCTTACTAAAAGTGTAAACATACTTATCTCCATCAACATCTTCTCTTTTAGAAACCGTTGGGAAATACTTACATTTAATTTACAGACCCTCTAGGCATAAAAGTAAGTAAGCACAGTACCTATCTCGACTTCAATGGTTGGAACAGACTTCTTTGACAGCATATGCCGAGGAAAATCACTTTCATCTGCTCCAGGAGTTAAAAGAGATGTTGACAACCGCTGATAAGGAATGAAGGACTCATGCTGCAGAAATAAACAAAAACAAGTTCTTGGCTGATTACTACAAGCACGACCTTTTCCAAATTTAAATTACACGAGCCGAAAGCACAACAGAGCATTAACAACAGAACTTTTCCAAACTCGACAGGAAAATGGTTAATAGCATTGTAAACTACTAAGTCCACTTCAATAAGATAGTCCAATTTGTTTTCACAGTGTCAAAATTAACAAACTTTATAAATCTAATTTTCACATTAATTCTAAAACAACATTCTATCTTTTGATATAATATAACTTATTACCTTTCCAAATGCTAATGATTCAGTTGAAGGCAAACAATATCGCAACCCTGTTAACAAATTGACACCAACACAAATATGAGATAATGGACAATTAAAATGCGACAGTTACGAAAACCAAAGAGATAATTACCATTTGGGATAGAAGAAAGACGATTTGAAGCAGCATTAGAAGAAGAGAGATTATTGATAGAGGCAAAAGAGCGTAAAAGTTTTCTTGAAATTGAAATCGCCATTTTCAAGGGTTTGTTTCAAGTAATAGCAGCGACTCAGAGTAGTTTCTGGTGATGCCCGAGTACCATGCTGGTGGGGGTGGGGGTGGGGATGGGTGGGGGGGTGGGGGGGGGGGGGGGTGTGAAACAGTGAAAGAGCTGACTGCTCTGGAACCTAGCCATTGTGCGTTAGTGTTTAGATCCAGTTGTTGGATTAGGCCATTAGGTATGGGCTCGTTTAAAGCCCAAATTAAGATGAATTATGATGAATTTTTGTCATTTTATTAAGCTATTTATTTTTATCAATTAAAGTATGAAAAAATAGGTTTGAATTAAAGACCTCCATAAATTAGCTAAGATCATAACTATTTTAACTATTTATTTTATATAGGGTGTTCACCTGGATATCATATATCCTATGTAGGTCTATCCATGTCTGGTACACACTTAACTACTAACAGCTACTACCAAATTGACCAAAAATGATATGATAAGTTTTAGTTTTTTTTTTGGTTTAGTGTTGTTTTTGAATTATATAATAATTGGTTCGATTTTGATTTTTAATTTTAATAAGACGCCACAACTCGAATCGAACCGCCAATGTAACTAAATAAGAAAAAATATGTTAAACAAATTTATAATAAAATATTTAACATTAAAAATCATAATTAAATCTCAATAAATTAGATAAGACTATCTAACCCTACATGCCTACATAATAATAAGTACATGTATAATGTGGGCGAATGGCCCTAGAGGCATATGTCAACTATTAAAGAATTAAACTGTTAAGTAATAGCAGCATGCGTTTGACTCTCATAATGAGCGAACCTTGTATCGGTCAAGTGGTTAACATGAAAACTTTAGTCCCTGATCAGATGAGGCAAACCCCACGCCTACCTCATTCGCTTACTTTAAGGTGGTACTTGAGGACCATTAGAGTGAAGTTTAACACTTCTTTAAAGTGGGTGAATGGTCGTAGCATGATTATCTATTTTAAGTTTTATTGGCCATGATGAATTTTTTGATGTAATAATTAAATAATATCTGCGTGATTATTTTTAAGTCTTACAAAAGTAAATTTATTTTTGAATTAGCGAAGTTTCAAATATATTGCATGCTGCATACTAGTAAAATATTTAGGCGTTCGAAACTAAAGAGATTTAAAACAAATTCTAACGTACGTTTCGTTTTTCCCTGAATCAAGATTTTGCGATATGTTTGTTTTGCCATTGCTTCAAACGTGGAGAGAAAAGGAAAAAAAATTGACAGCTGTGGGATTTGAACCCACGCCCTTTCGGACCAGAGCCTAAATCTGGCGCCTTAGACCACTCGGCCAAACTGTCGGATATATTGAGTTTAGATTAACCTTTTAGACATTTGAACACCTTCAGCTTCTCGAGCTCTATGAAGAAACAATAAGGTTTGTTTCAATGCTTCACTAGTTTAGTCACAAGCCAAAAAGCTATCCTATTACATGACCTTTGAAAGCTTCTAAGTTTGGACTCCAAGCTTTCTTTGTCGAGATTTAATGTGCTTTCAGAATTAGTACTTACGAGTTAAAACCTCGAAATTTCAATATAAAATACTCTCTGCTAGATCAGGTTAATATCTTAAAAAGGCCCAATGACTTGAAAATGTAGCATACGTGAATATTGTAGAGACAGGTTCAATGAGGAAGAGGGGCACTAGTCAATGGTGTTGACATACTAAACAACCCCAGATTTTCTACCTAAATTGTCCGTGAATAACTACTCAATCAACAAAGTCGAGCCATCATGATGCTCTTTCTAGTTATAGGTTTATTCATTCTTAATACTGTTACTCTTTGAGTTCGAACTTCACTGGTCGCCTAATACAAATTCGATAGACATTCAATATGAATACCTATTCCTTTCATCCAAGTGAACCCTCCTTCCGTCTAGGACATCGACTCTATGAAAATACTAAACATCCAAACTTCAATTTCCAGGAAGCAGGCCTCGTAACCACACTGCCACTAAATTGCATATGAACTTTAAACATTTTTAGAAACATGTATTAAATATTGAAGTTCCCTAAAATAAATCTGGCCGTTACATCTCCTAGTAGATGGAAACTAGGAATAAGAGGAAGAAATCACTTTTACTAGTTCACAACCCATCAAATATTAATTTGTACAGGACATGTAGAGATTCCGAATATTTGAAAGAATAAAACAACTATTGGAGCTGCAAAGGCTTAGGAACCACGATCAGGGAGCAACACTTTCAGTTTCAGAGTTTTGCGACTGTGCATCTTCAAATCAATTAAGAGCAGCAACCACTGTTCTGGTTCACCGGCTGTCCCCTTATCTGAACAGTTGGTGGCCTTGCGTTGTTCATAGGCTGACTTGCCATCCTGTAACCAAACAAGATATGTTAGATGGAAAAGAAAAAGATTAAAATTAAATATAGTCAGCGCTGAATGCAGAAAAACTAAGATCTAAGTATCTAACCAAGCAAACTACTTTAGCTAGCCCCATACAGTAAAACGTTACCTATTCTTAATGTCAGATGACATTGCCATGAAAGCTTGTTCAACATTGGAAGCGTTTTTTGCACTGGTCTCCATGAAAGGAATTCCAATTTCATCAGCAAATGCCTTTTCAGAATGGTAACAACAAGTAATTAAAAACTAAATGCAAAGAGTCAAATATATTAAATTGCGTTTAACAAATATATAAATAACTAGAAACCTTTGCTGTATCATAAGACACTGCCCTGTTCTCTGTAAGGTCGCTTTTATTGCCAACGAGAAGCTTGTTCACATTATCACTGGCATAACGATCAATTTCACTCAACCACTGCTTAACATTATTAAAGCTTTCCTCATCGGTTATATCATATACTATCTGCAGCAAAAGTCGATCAAACCTTTAAGAAAACAGATATCTTGAGATGAAAAAAGTATGATGAATGCTTCAACAAAAGAATACATACTATGATTCCATGTGCTCCACGGTAGTAACTGCTAGTTATCGTCCGGAAACGCTCTTGTCCAGCAGTGTCCCACTATATTTCAATATATCAAGTTAATTTCCAAGACAACATATATAAAGACTCCTGCAGACGGAAAAATCAGGCATAATGAAAATAACTTTACAATTTGAAGTTTAATTGTCTTCCCATCTTGATCTACAGTTCGTATTTTCTGCACAAATTGAACAAAAAGCAGTAAATGGATTAGAGATGCACACTTTGACACTATGCAATAACATTTGTTCATTAAACAGTATTTAGTGCTTACAAAGTCAACACCAATTGTGCTGATATAGCTATCCAAGTATGAATCGTCCTGTTGACAAGAAAATAACATTCAGAACTTCTAAACCAGGAAGCAATAAGTTAGATGGTATGGCAATGAGAAAAATAAGTAGTAATTATGTGTTGAAAACCCCCAAAACACTGGAGAATTTTCATTCCAGAAACACTATTTAGGAGTATAATATTACATTTCAAAGGGGTTCTTCACATGAACATGTCAAGGCTGCACATGCCTCGTTAGTTCTCTCCTGATTTGGAAGCAAAATTCAGAGGTATGACAGAACATGGACTATTACCATTCTGGCCACAATGTAGTTGGGACATCTCCGGAAGGAAATTAGATTAAACAAAGAATCAAGACATGATTACTTTTAGGAGAATGACTCGTCTGAAATCTAAGCCAACGTTGATTGTGCAACGAAGAAAGAATATAGACAGCACTAAACAAAGATTAATACTCAATCTGAAAAAAAAAGGATTCATCTTACTTATGCTTGTTGTAACATGTAGAACCAGTATCTAGATTATAATGCCTTTTTTGGGTTTAGTTTAGAGTTTAAACCATGGAGAGCTGCCACTCAAAGTCTAAGATCTCTGGAAGTTGAAATAACTTTACAAGCTCGCAAATGATCACTGGATAAGCCCCCATATTCTATGTAATGAATCTAAAGACTGGCACGTTTTGTCCAAAATGGTGCCTTTGGAAATAAGCTATAGACGTGGACGCTAACAGATTGGTATCCGACTAAATTTCAATAAGCTATAGACATGGACGCTAACAGATTGGTATCCGACTAAATTTCAACTGCCCACTCTAAACATAAAAACACCCCGATCCCAGACAGTCACAACACATCATTTGTAATCAAACCTCGACTATAATTCAAATCCGCTGCCGGAGAATGCCATATATGGGAAGAACCAATGGAACTATTACCAAACAACTACAACAACTGAAACAAATAACAATACTTACAGCAAATCTCAAAAGCAGACACGACTTTCCGACTCCCGAGTCCCCGATCAACAGAAGTTTGAACAAGTAATCACTGCAAAATAAACACAAAAAAGCCCTATATAAGCAGACATTCCGCATCAACGATCACAGTACATAATGTAATCCATTTCACAACATTCTTGAAAATTCCTATTGTCAAATCTACCAAAAAAAAGCATTTTCCCAGTAAATCAAACCAACTAGCTGATAGAATAAGTTTTTGCTGATATGAATATAAAACAAAGTACAATATCGAACCCACTTTTACCTTTTTTATTGTTTACGCCTTAACTGCATAAAAGAATTCAACAAACTCATTTTGAAATTATATGAAATCAGACATTCAAACAGATCTTATCCAACAAACTAAAATAAAAAATACGCATCAAATTAGAAGAATTCATCAAAAAACCCAGATAAATATATAAAATTAAAACTAAAACCCGCATCAAATTGTACGCAATATAAAGAAATAAATTCAGATACAAAAACCTAATAGAGGAAATTAACGGAAGAAGGCTTACTACTCAGGATTCATGATGAGGCTGCGAAAGTTGACTTTTAATTGAGATGAATGTTGACTTTTAATTGAGGGAAAAGTGTTCGAAATTGAAGAAAAGGAAATTTGATGAGATTCAATTATGGGTTTGGGTAATATATACGACGCCGACACTGATGAGTTGTCCAACTATATCGCTAAGGAACCGTGTTTGGTACAAATCACCAAAGATACCAGATCAATTTTTAGTAATAGCTTACAAATTTGAACTTCGTTAGGAGTTGATATTTTGCAACTATGCCTAGGTCACATCTAATTCGAGTTTTTATTGGGAAGCTTGATTTAACTCTTTATGAGAAATAAATTATTTTATACTTATAATAATTTATTTTCTTACGTTCTCCTAAACTATCATAATTCTTACATAAAGGGGACTCAAGTCATTCAACTATCGCTTTTTTTAAATAAAAAACGACTTATGAAATGAACTAACTACCTCCTTTCAAATAGTCTCATGAATATCATTTTGAAAATGACAAAGGAAACACACCTAAAAAAGAATTTTGGGTCAAGTTTGTTAATAATTAAAGATGAATGATTAACTAATAAAATAAAAAAATATTTTTATTAACGAATCAATTATTAAAAAAAACTCTGTCCACTTCCCCACACCCATTGGAATTATTTTTTAATTATTTATTAATAAAATAATTTCTTTATTTTATTAGTTAACGCTAATTATTAAAAAAATTGTCCCATTATCAAACAAGATTGAATTTTCCTTAGAGCATTCCCACCAGTTTCCCTATTAAAATCTCAAAAATCTCCTCCCTATAACAACTTTATCATTTTATAGGTGTCATTTTAACTTTTGAAACAAAACCAGATTCCTTATTTGGTACCCTATACATTAAAATATAAAAAATTCACACAACAAATCATGGAAAAGTCACTAAAAAATAAATATATTAAAAATCTTTACATAAACAAGACACCATTGATCGAATTAATCTTACAAAAAAAGTCCTACAAGAAAAGTTAACAATTAAATTAGCCCTTGATCAAATTAATCAAATTAATAAAATAAAATTATATTGAAAACAAGTAAAAAAATTTGTTGTAATTGTATGCATATTCAAACAAGGAGAAGGAGATAGGGAGAGCGGGAGGAGAGAGAAAGGGTAAGTGATATAGAAAGTAAATTTGGGGTGAGTGAATAAATCCACCCTCTGAGGCCATTCCAAAAAAAAATGAGTGGGCTAGCCACATCAATTTTTTGAGGATGGAAGTGTTTGTGCCAATATATGGGGTATAAAAAGCTTCCCCAAACTCACTTTATCATCACTTTTTGATCTCTCTCTCCTCCACCATCGGAAACCATCTCTCTAACCAATTTCCTTGCTAGCAAGAGCGCTCAAACCCGAGACCTCAGCTAGAGGTGTCAGCATGCTTTGCCACTGGGGCAAGATGTCTTGACCTCCCACCATCACTTTATTTGTATTGAATAGGGTATCAAAGGAAATTAAAAATGTAGTAAAATTAAATCACAATCCTAAAATTTATAAATGTAGTGAATAAGGAATATTTTAGAGATAATTTTAAGGTGACTAGTGTGAATGCTCTAAGAAGAGATATTGGGCAACTAGTACTAAGAGCATTCACATTAGTCTCTCTAAAAGCTTTATTATCTCAATAATAGGGAGGGGGTAGTTAAAAATTGTTAAAGTTGTGCATTTCCAACTTCCCTATTGAGGGTTGGCCCTCATTAAAATTAGGGAAGGAGAGTTTGCAATGTGAATATATACACTCTCCCACTCAAGCCCCAAACCTCACTTTTTCTCTTCTCTCTCCTACATTATCTATCTCCTTTACCTTTTCATTGAATCTTTTGCTTTTGTTTTTCTCTTATAAAGAGTGAAGTAAGGAAACTAGAAATACACTAAAACTAAAATCGTTCCCCAAAATTGATAAAGGTAATATATAAAGAAAAATTGAAGGATAATTTTGAGAAAACTAGTGTGAATGCTCTTATATTTCTGAATTTGCCTAACACACAAAATAGGGCGACAATGTGAAAAGATTGATACTTCGGTGCCTTATTTGAAAAGAAAACTAGTTTTTTTTTTTTGGATAACGAGCGATATATTAAAATCTCGAGACTGGAAAAACCCAAACTGTTACACAAACCAACCTGAACACTAAACTACTAATATTGGGCCAAGTCTACAAGAGCATCAGCTCGACTCAGCCCATAAGACAAGGGTAATGGCGGGCCATGGTCAACCTGAGCCCAAAACCATCCCCTAAATAGTCCTACCTTAGAATCCTAAGCTTCATTACTTTCATTCCTCACCGGATGCAAGGAGCTTTGGGGTTGTTGACCAGACTTGTAGCTGAATCTTCTGCCTCCAAAAAGTAAGTCCCAACTTGAACAATCTCTTTTGGATTTTTGCATTTGTTGTCCCATAAGAGCGTGTTCCTTTAATGTCACACTTCCCACATGCAAATGATTCTCAAAAGTCCGGATAGTTAAAGAGCCGAAAGAAAATTTATAACCTAATTGTTATGTAACTTTTGTATTAATTATTTGTAAGACTCTTCAATCTTACTATTCATTAGTTTGAATTCTCATTGTTAATTAACCAAAAAAGTTGCTAATATCATAAAAATTCGTGATAAGTGATAATCGAATGATCTAACGATTGAGCTATTACCTATTTATTTGTGATTAAGGGTTCAAACCTCATTTATTTTAGTTGTCCATGTTTTTAGAGCCTGAGATAACTTCTATTTCTATGGCTAGTTGCACATAAATTTGAATGATGTTTTTCAATATTCTCTTAATAATCGAGTTGATATATTTTAACATTTTTTAATGAATTATTCAAAAAAGATGTACTTCATCTATTCCTAAAAAGCTATATTAAATTCATTATTAATGATCAAAGTGTGCAAATATTGAACATAATATGCATCAGATAATTGCACATAATTAACAGATTTGACCAAACTATAACACTTGACTAGATGCAAATAGTTACCATTACATTAATATTAAAATCTTATGTCGTAATTTGGTAATCAACCCACAAAGTACATGTTATAACCTACTACAAAGTGGTTTTGAAACTAATAGATCAGAAAATAATCCTTCAATAAAATTCAAAATCAAAATCCTTTTAATAAATCAGAAATTCCTTAAATTCTGAACCTTGTTTCTGCTGAACGATTTCGAAAGTTAACTTAGAGCATGAAATGGACAATTTTTATATATCATATATGTCGATTAATGATTGAGAATACATAACAAACTTATTTTACAATCATTTTTTTTTATTGAATTCTTCAAAACTTTTGTTTTATCATTTTTTTCCCAATAATTTGCTGAAATCTTTTTCAGTAAATGTTAATGTTGACAATCATTGAAATTTCAAACCCGCTCAGAGGAAACGAGGTCCGAATTTAAAAAAAAAAAAAATCCTAATAAACCATATGCACAAATTAATTTATCCGTGGTGAATGAATTGCCAACATGGATAGTAATTTATTCGAAGACCAAGTCTATCAAAAAGATGCAAATCAAGAATATCATCATCACAACCATCATCACCACTTTATCTCTTGCCATACCCTCTCTTCTCCTCTCCAACAACCCCCTCCCCACCCCACCCCCCACCACCCCCCCTCTCATGACCACCTGGCTGAGCAAACTAGGCCTAGGAGGAGGACCCACCATGGACCCTGCCACATCATCAATTCCTCAATCCTTAGATGATGATATCCCTTCAGAAGGTCAACGGTTTGCACAATTTGGTGCAGGGTGCTTTTGGGGTGTTGAATTGGCCTTCCAAAGAGTGAAAGGTGTCACCAAAACAGAGGTTGGGTATAGTCAAGGGTATCTTCATAACCCATCTTATCAAAATGTGTGTTCTGGTACTACTAACCATAATGAGGTTGTTAGGGTGCAGTATGATCCTAATAACTGCAACTTTAATGCTTTGCTTGATGTCTTTTGGTCTAGGCATGATCCCACCACTCTCAATCGTCAGGTAAATCCCTTTTCTTTAAACTTAATCCATTTCTAAACACTGATAATTGTAGAGGCTTCGGTCGCCCATTGAATATGTCAAAGCATACGACTTAGTTTATATGTTATGCGGGTTTATCCATCCCCATGGATTCTTAACAGTGATATTGTTTTCTTGAATTAATCCATCTATGAAGCTTTTTTAGTTTTGGTGGGTTGTATTGTGATTGGAATTGCTTTCATCTAGTATGGAGTAAAAATATGTTATCTTCTCAGGACTATTGGATATAATATATCAAATGACTTATTACAAATTTACACTGCATAAGTTTCTTATCTATTGTGAAGTAGTACATAGTGTTTGCACTCCGCTTTTGGGTCCATTCTAAAAGGACCTCCTTGATATTACGATAGCAAAAGGCATACTATCCAACTCCCTTTACCTTTCTTTCGGGGGGGACTTCAATTCGCGCATGTTAATGTAATGTATTCTGATTTGGTTTATGTTTACTTCATGTATCTTATATTAACTTGTGAAGTGAAGTTATGTGCGATTGTAACTATTAACGGTAGCTACTTGGTTTTATGTCTGTGTCTTAACTCTTGATCTCAATTTATGTCTTGCTTTTAGGCTTCCAGCTATTAGAGTGACACATTTTAAGATGGAGATGTTGTCTTGCTGTATTGATATTATATTTCTAAAGATTAGTATCTATGCTCAACTGCCGCGAATAGCTTATTCTTTGTACATTCATATTTACTAGTATTGTTTAGTGTAGAGCGAGTTTAACCACTGCAACCGACTGACCAGCAAGCAATGCAAATGTTTGTGATTTTGGGTCTGGGTTATGATGGATGATAACATAACGTGCACGAGATCAGCCTGATCAAGTGTAGCATCATGACATCCCCAGACCTGGTTATTTCTACCCATCCCATTAGTGCCATGAAGAATAGAAAGGGATTTACCACCACAACCCCCCCCCCCCCCCCCCCAGCTCCCGTTTTATACTGAGTACTCTTTCCCCCGAATCTAAAAGTGAACTTCTGCTCTCTTTCTTATTACTGTTGGAGATGCATAACAAATGTAGTTATGCACATGTATCAAGGTTCTTAATCATTCACCAATGAGGCAATCATAGTATCATCATTGATGTAGTTGATGCATAATTGCAGAGGATCCGTCAAACTTTTAGCTATTAGCGATTGCTTTCGGCCTATTATGATAAATTTGTTGACACATGCAGGGAAACGATGCTGGTACTCAATACAGATCTGGAATTTACTTCTACACTCCGGAGCAAGAAAGAGCAGCACAGGAATCCTTGGATCAACAGCAGAAGCAATTGGGCAGAAAAATTGTTA
Organism: Echium plantagineum; assembly: GCA_003412495.2. NCBI lineage: Eukaryota > Viridiplantae > Streptophyta > Magnoliopsida > Boraginales > Boraginaceae > Echium > Echium plantagineum. The sequence goes on along the minus strand of CM016563.1, from coordinate 22,279,297 downwards.
CTGAGATCATGCCTGCCAAGAAATTTTATAGAGCTGAGGAATATCACCAGCAATACCTTGAAAAAGGAGGTCGTTCTGGTTCTAAGCAGTCTGCTGGAAAGGGGTGCAATGATCCAATTCGATGTTATGGTTGATACATATAATTTGTGGGTTCTCATTGTGTAAGTCGCTTTGTTGATGTGCGAACAACTAGTTAAAGTAAACTTGTCAAGAACCACCTTCACTGCTATGTATTCTATTTAATGTTCTGTCCAATTAGGCGTCGTGAAACACATTTGTTGCATTTTGATCCGAGACTCAACAAATAAAGTCAATTGTCTTGCATGTAGTGCTCCAAGTTAGAAAGTCTATCATGAAAGTTCGACTGGAATATACATAGTCTCAAATTGAACCACTGAAACAATAGTACTTGTATTATATATATCATGTGCACATTGTTACTATTACTTCCTCACATGTATAATATTGTTGATGCAAAGAGTAAACAATAAATAGTTCTAGAGCATCAGCCACTTGAAACTTTTTAGCATCACATTGCTTGTTTTAAGCTTCTGTGAATGGCTGTGGTTTTCACTGAATAAATAAAAGATTTCAAAAGAAATTGAATGAACGAGCGGTGTGCAATTTGTCAAATATGTACAGTGCAAGTAATATGGTTTCAGCAACGTTTCGAGCGCCTGCTGGAGCTTCAATTATTCCCATGGCCATCTCCTATAGGATTGTGACCATCATTTCGTTACAGTGACTTGTATTCTTCAATAAGACGAGAAGCGTGGAGGCGCGAAGAAGGTATCACGGTGCAACCCAAACTTTGTAAATATGAAATCTGTCATTGTAATTCAACAAAAAGGTAAACCTAATGCCAAAACGAACATAAAAACAAAATATTCACAATACAACTTAATAATATATCCTAGCAAAGTGGATCCTGTGGTTTTTGTATAAAGCAGTGTTGTTATGGTGAAGATTAGAAAAATTTATAGATGGGATCACCATTTTATCACGATTGTCAGTGAATATAAGGTAGTTACCTGTTTAGGGGTTGGTTCTGAAGAACCCATAGCAGTTTCCATCCTGAGTTTCTGAAAATGTTCCTGCAAAAGAAAATGGCAAAAAATAGAGGAAGATTCTTCGGTAACCATGAATGGAAAATCAAGCAAATGGATTCCCAGAATGGTAGCCTGTGGACAAGTCTATGAAACAAGGAATATCTGAAAATGTAATAACGCTCCTCTTTCTATTTTCAAACACAATCGCAACCTTCAACAGACCAAATAGATCTCTTTTTGGTGCTTATGTTTACGTGCTTGCAGTTAAAAAAGATATTGAAATGCAAAACATCTATTTATTTTCAAATATATGTTGCTGCTAGCCTGGCCAGAAAGTAAAAGTTAGGAGATAAAAAACACTACTCCTTATACATATTTCTTTCATTCCCGGATGGCATTGGTATATAAAGAAATAACATCATGTAAATGGATAAAACTAAATTCAATTAATAAATCAAAGAACATGGTTAGAAGCTCACTTCTTTTTCTCTCATTATATAAGCACGCTTATCTGCTGGCATCTGCTCCCATTGCAAAACCTAATTAACAAAAAGGACAATTTTGAGGAAATAATCGATGCATGAACAAAGATCTTTGATGTGAAAAAAGAAGATCTTTTGATGTGAACAATGATGTTATAACGTAAAATATGAGGACGTACTGTTCTTGCATAGTGAAAAGCTTCATCGCACTTTAAGTATGTTTTCAACATTCTCAAGACTTCCTGGGAAATGTAAAACATTCTTTTATCAACCGTCAAGTGTGAGGATTGCTACACGATCATGCTATCATTGGTCTGAGTAGAAACTAGAAAGCCTTCTTATAACAAAAGGAAACCAATTTACATAACATCGTTGCCTATGCTTTACTATGTAAGGCTTCTCCACGACTTGCGGGGACGCAGTATATAGAATATGATAAAGGAAAAAACACAGATCGCCTCTAAATTGACTACGCATTAAATTAGCAAGTAAAAAAAATAATAGGCAAGAACTCATGCAACCTTTTGCATAGTCTTCTTAGCTCTGAGGCGCTCATCAATGACAAAGGAGACCTGCATAACTCAGCTTCAGAGTCAGTACCCACTTACAGAATAACCATTTGAAATATGAAGGAAGAGAATGATGTGAAGTGAAACAAATGACATGACATATGACCGACACCATTTTTTAGAGAGGTCTGCGATTAGCAGAAAATTACAGATTTAAGAAAATCATCATCCATAAAGATGAAGCAAGCAGAGAGAACATGCAATTTAAGCACATAGGTCACCTTGTCAAGTAACCTCTTTGGGTCATGAAAGGCAGGTTTCTTGGCCCACTTATGAAACAGATGGGAAACAACAGCTCGGTTTTCAGAATTAAATCTGAACAATCAAGAATAATAAGATTCATTGGATGAGACAAAGTAAAAAATTTGCAGCAGCTTTTGATATCAATGAGTTCAAATTTACCTTTTCAAGAAGCTGTTGTCACTAAACCCCTCAGAACACTCAATTGAATGATCGGGAACATCATCTAATTTGTCAACGACAGAACCATCTGGTGGTATACCGTCGTTGCTTGACACAGCACTGGGCCCATCAAGATTAGTAGGGCGGGTTTGCGGCTGCACTTGAATAGTTGTCCCAGTTCTCATTCCGAATTCACCCTGCATTGAGAAATTAAAAAGAAGAGAGACATCAATCAGCAATTCAGTATAAAGTTGCACAAGAGGACATAATGGTAGCTTAAAACCTGAATATAGTGCATTTACCTGAGTATCGAGTAGATGGGGAGGAATTTCTCTTAAAAATCGTGATGGTTGAATAATCTGGAAGAATAAAACTAATATTAAATTAAAGAAGTAGAATTATTTCATATTCATGTTGAATAGCTAAAATCGTGATGGTTAAAGAAACTAGTTAGCTCACACCTGCCAACTAGAATCCATCGTCAGATATAAGATAAATAGCTTTTTTCTTGCTCGAGTCATAGCCACATAGAACAATCTCCTCTCCTCCTAAGCATCAAATCCAAGAAGATCAAACAAAAATATATTCAACATGAAATGACAGTTTGGAAAAAAAAAACTATTCAAAATTCCAACCCAAGGCTTACTTCGATCGATGATCCGCTCTCATTTACAGCACCATTGAATTCATGCAACAGAGGAATTTCAGAATCATTTACCTGAAACATGGGTCAACCATAAATTCCATAAACAACTCCAGAACAATTTGTAATGAAGTTACGGATTTTTTTTAGGATACATCCCAACCAAATAGCGGCAATCAATAAGGTCATATTACTAGAGTTAATCAGATGTGGTCAGACGTATTAGCAGAGGACTTAAAAATATTAGGTGAATACTTAAAAATATTATTTCTGATCTAACAGTTTTCTTACTATATACAAGTGAACAACTCATGGAATACCTTTACAATGAAAACTGTATCCCACTCTAAGCCCTTTGACTGCACATTGAGAAATACGTGTCAAACATCTACTGCCACATATATTATTTTGTCAGCAACTAAAGTAACTTGGAACTTAAATAAGAGCAAAACCTGATGGATCGTCGTAAGGGTAACAGAATTTGCATTGTTACTTTTCCTAGAACGGAAATTCTCTGCCTCCCTTTCTGATAAGTAATCAACAAAGGACTTAAGAGTATCAATGCAACCTTTCACATCACTCTTCTCCTCTGTAGTGTTTTGTTTTGTTATAAAACCAGAGACGTCATCCAAGAGGTACTGAAGAACCTGTTGAATAGAGGAGAATAATGACACCTCACACAGAGAGTTGATCTATAATAGCCAAATGATTGAAGTAGGACATGTGGGACTAGGTAAATATGAAGAGGGTCGAGAGCTACTCAGCGATAAACATGAGGATTCACTCTAAACTCAAGTGGAAATAATTTATCGATGAATTTATATCGTGACAATGTAACTTACAATTTTTCAATATGGGTCACACTAAAAACACTGTCCCAAACGTGCAATGCAAAACATGTCCTTAAGGAGTCATCTTTCTAGACAGAGGAACCCACGCAAGACAACAATGTTAAAGGAGGAGCATTGAACAGTTAATAGTTGCATGAAGGTTAAAACGTAAGACAACTAAGTCCAGAATAACCAAATTATGTGACAGATGGTATATAACATATAGAAGAACAGGTTGGTGTAACTTGTCAGTCAAATATATTATAGCTCAAGCTTTAAATACACAAAGACATTGGATCTGTAGTTAAACTTCAGACCTCCTGGACTTACAGATCTAAGATCATTGTCCTCATTTAGCAACTTCCCTTCATCAACATTGACAACTGCCCGCTGTTCAATGAGGTATTTCTGAAAAATGCAGCAAGTCGAAGAGATAATATAATAAAGTAATATAAAAATAACATGAATAATTAACAGTGTTTCTTCTTCTTCTTCTTCTTCTTCAGATTCTGACTATTAAAATAGACTTACTTGCTTAAGTAACAGAAAACCATTATTTGTAGTGTAGCATTTATAGTTTTTGGAATAACAATTGTTGACAAGTGTATCTTCAGGCTAAGGATAAACAAGACTTCATGAAAAACTAATTATTCCATGCTTCCACGTCACTATTACTTAATAGTTCCAATTTAAAATGACCTTGTGCTACTTCCCAATGACTTAAGGTATTTGTGACGCGTGATCTGGCCCATGATGGCTAAAATCTAAAAAAAAGACTTAGGTAGACGGAACATGGACTAACCTGTGGTATCATGTTAGCCACTGAAGTGATGACAGCTGAAAGTGATTGTTCCTGCCAAAAATCACAAAGATGATAGATGAGGTTCAGTTAAAAACTCAAGATACTAGTCCCTCCAATTCACAGCAAAGGTCATTTCATACAATAGCACATTATTCTTATTGCTTGACATTTACCAAAGCCCAATACATATTACACCATTACTTTCCACTTATAGCCCCATTAAAAATACAAAGCAGCAGACACATTTCTTCTTTATGTATGATTACAAGCTAACTAATTTAGCCTAATCATGGTGAAATTGCTAAAACGTCACATGAATAGAATTGGAGGGAGTAGTATTTATCCAATAGTTGACTATCATGTTTCCAAATCATTAATTTAGACCCTCAATGCTCAATATATGAACTCATATATATATATTACAAAATCAATATAAACGATATGATTTTCATGAATCACACATCTATGAGTTTAAGATCTCTTACAGTCGAAAGCCAAAACCTGTTAAATCACATTAACCACTCGCACATACTAGTTAATGCGTGAATTTTTACCCTGTGAACAAGTTTGGATATCATATCTAACGTGAGTAACACCTTACGCCCTTGTGTGAGCTGACTCCTGCAAAAATAATAGTGAAAGACAAATACACTCAGCTAAAGAATTTTTAAGAAAACTGTAACTACATCTTCTAGCTGATGCTGCGGGATGCCATTTTCTACTGAAGTTCTTTTTTTACCCAAAATCACAACTTTCATATCCTCGTAAGTTGTTTACTCAAACAGTGACTTGGTAAGCAGAAAAGACCAAAGACGGGTGTGCTTGTACTGACCTCTTGAAGGTGCCAGATATCTTTGCAGTAAAGATGTCGCATGCAGCTGATATAAAGCTACATTTCCTCACCGTCGAGATTTTGTCTATATGTTCGAGTATCTGGTAAACAGAAATATGAAAAACAACTTCAGTAATCTCTCAATCAGCAGCTGTACTACATGAAACTAACATCACTCAATATCTGAGTTCTTGGGGATTGGCGGGAAAAGCTACCTTTTTCTTTTCCTCTTTATCTAAAGGTAGCAATGCCTTAAAGACTCGCCGAAATGCCCCATCATCACAACCTGGTAGAGTTGTCATGAGCATTGCTATAATTGCTCGGACAACCTGCATAACAAAACAGTTAATTACTTCTAAACCTAGATTGTTTCATGCAAGCCCATAGATGTTTCTAAGATTGGATTCTAAGGGGTGGGCACAAAAACAATATATCAACTGAAACTAGAAAGTATTGTTAAAATAACAAAAGAAACAATAACTGCAAAAGAAAACCATGACAAAAGAAAATATGTTGCTTGAAACCACATTAACACTGGCAGATAAGAAGAACCAGAAGAGGTTTCTAACTACAAATTGTTCAATCTAATAATTATGATAAAATAATACTACCTCCGTTTATTTTTTAGTTGTCGTCTTAGACTTTGGCACAACAATTAAGGATCTCATACATTTTACTTGTATACCCTCATTTATTATAGGAATAAACAATACTATCTCAACTTCGAAGACAAAAATATAAGTTCATGCTCATTTAATGACAAGGTCATAATAGGAAAACTAAACCAAAAAGTGCCTTGAAAATGTAAAACGACAAGTAAATAAATAAATAAAAAATAAGATGCTGACCAACATCATTGCATTGAGAGATCAGCATTTGATTGGAGCCAGCAGAAGGCCTTATATATAAGTATTTCTTTTGGCTCAAGGATAAATTAAGGAGATATAATGAACTATATGCTAATGAGAACCTGTGTCTACAGTAGTACAGTGTCTAGAGCTTTTAGAGTGTTAGAGGAGGCCAATTGAGATAGCAGTGGTTGGTGCATGTAGTACCACGAATGTAATGAAAGTAACTAGAAACCAGGCTTGGGCACCCACCAGTCCCCCCCCCCCTTGCATAAACCTTTTTCATCTACAACAGAAAATACAATATTATATATGCACGTTTTGCAGTCCATTTAAGAACCATAGGTATGATGTATGACCTTTTTCCTATAGAAGGCCACACCATGCACATTGAATGGAATTTTCCTACTTCGGAAGGTAGTTTGGAATATTTTCCCTGACACCTGTTGAACAGTAGAAAGGCTAAGTAATATATAGACCATGATAGCGAGAGCTGTCTAGAGCAAATAGGAAATATAATAAATTACCTGCCTCCTGTAGAGAACTGCAATATTGCCAAAAGTGTACTTTTCAGATGATCCACCAGTACAGATTTCTAATATTTTATCAACTACATATGCACATTGAGCATCTTCGTTGTAGCATTCCTTCACACTTATCTGAAGGTAATAAACAAGAATGAGCAGAACTTCTCCGTAAAATTGACCAGATAATTCATAAGTTTAGTACAAGCTAAACAGAACTGAATAATTAGTTAAGAGTGTTAACCTTAGAGCCAGTGGGATTATCTGTAAGAGCGCTCTTCGACTTGCATCTTTTTAAATTGTTTCGAATGAGATGTGACGCCGCTTCAACAATACAACCGGTCGAGCGGTAATTTTTATTAAGTCTAACCTAGAATATTTATATGCATTAATTGTTGGGGGTGAAACCAGAGTTAAATTTACAAAAGTTAGTATGGAAAATAGTTATCTCAAAATTGGGGAAAAAGAAGATGCATGGTAGACCTCTTTGTGCTGTGGAAAATCCTCCCGAAATGAGTCAAATCCACAGATATCAGCCCCATTGAAGCTAAAGATTGACTGAAGCATTGTGGAATAGCTATGAGATTCAGAGAAGCAGTAAAACGATATAAAAGGGAACCACCATAGCTCTGAAAAATTTGAAGATATTGAAAACCTGATCATCATCACCAATAACAGTTATGCATTTGCTTGATGCAAGCGCGAGTAATAGATCGTATTGCATGGCACTTGTATCCTGAAACTCATCAATCACAACTGCTTTCCATGATTGCTGGCATTCCCTTAGTACTAAAGATTCAATATCGTCAAGGTACAGTTAGGTACTTAGGTAGTTAATCATCATTATCTGACAAGAACGGCAAAGAATTAATATAGACCTTCTGGAAAGTCCCTCAATAGCTTCACAGAACAACTGACTAAATCATGATAATCCAGAGCATTACAGGATGCCAAAATGTCAGCGTAGTGTTGAAATATTGCAGCCTGAACCAACATTCTTCACGTTATCAGTCAGAAATATAATGAAGTGTAAAAGTAGACAGTGGTACTACTCATCCTTACCTCCATCTCTTTACCTGTTCGCCTAAAGTCGTCTGGGGTTCTTCCAGCAGCTTTAGCCTGTAATTTGGTATAGAAATGGCTGTTAAAATCTGGAATCTGTTTAGATAACTCTTGATAGGTATTACTACAAGGGGAAGAGAAGAATGAAAAAATCATCTCAGACAATTTTTTTATAGAAAAGCAAACTTGCAATATAACCAAACCTCTCCATCACCCCCTATCAGTCTATCACCAAAAAGATGAAGTGCATTGACCGACCAATTTAAAGAAAAGAATTTGCCTGAATTTCTCCTATGCGGTCATTTACTTCAAATTGGACAACTCCTGCCCCAAATATTTGTTACAGTAATCAGTGTTCGCATGACAATTTTCGTGCGCAACTTTAGATCAACTAAAAATAAGAGGGTATTCGTACACTGCAGGAATCTGTAAATCTTATACCGGAGGTTGTTCCTTCTTGTGCTTTAACTTCTCGAAGTTTTAATGTGCTTTAACTTCTCGAAGTTTTAAAGGAAATAAAACTATATCATCTTGAGCAGATTCATATTCCATGAAAGATGAAGCATAGAATAACAAAAAGGACGGATAAGTTACCACAGTAATAAATTTTAGCCACTTCTTTGATTTATCCTTGAAAGATTGTGCTGTCTTTATGCCAGGTACTACATTGCTGTCAGACGGCTCTTGATTAAGCCTATCCTTTGCATCCTCAAAGAGGCGGACAGCCTCAATGATTGCTTTCCTCTGTTGCCCATGCCCATATATAAAAAATTCAGGTGTACGACCTAATCTATAGCAAAAAATGAACAGTTGGTATGATGCCAGAGGAAGTATATATAAGAAAGACAAGAGGTCTATTAAAGAAGTGCTGGGGTGGAAACTTTTTCTGAAAAGCTACTGGATCCAGACATCCAGTGATAATGTGATGTTAATGATTATAGAAAACAACTCGCCTGTTGACATATGATTCTGAATCACATCATAATTCTCATCTTCCAGAAAAATGAAGGGTATTGAAAAGCTAGAGAACATGATAGAATATATTATAATTATATTTACAATGTTTCATTGACATGCTAATATAACACATGCTGCAGATTGCATATCATCAGTCAATTCATACATAATATTCATATTCTACCAAAAATACATTCTGGAGAACTAAACTTTGTAGGTTGTATGACAAGATTTTAATTAACTGCCTTACTAAGATCTAGAAAAAGGAAATACATGAACATTTCAATCAAAAAATTACATACAGTTTTAACGGAGTGAGAAAAATCCATAGCAAAAAACGTATATCTAAGCTCATAGTTTTTTTCCTTCCAAATTTCGGACAGGATAAAGAAAAAACAATTGAAGATGCACATACTTATCAGCATGGGTACGGCAGAGTTGCAAGGAAAATGAATGAAATGTGCTGACAGTGAGTTCTTTTGCTGCTGCCTTCCCAGCAACTGTTCCTATGCGCTCTCTCATTTCTGAAACAGCTGCGGTAGTGAACGTCATAGCTAAAATATTGGATGGACCAATTCCCTAAGAAGATTTGGCTTTGGAGTGAGAGTTATGACACCAAATTCAAATTCTATAAAGATGTGGGGGAGGAGAATAATCATTTGATCATTATTCGACCTTACAAAATCATAAAATACCACATAAAAGATAAGACAAATCTCTTGAAGCATATTGCAAGAAAAATTCAAAATAATACCTGACTCATCAGCATCAAAACACGCCCAACCATCGTAGATGTCTACCTCAAAGTCAGATGACAAACTCTTCAGTTAGAAGCACGTGAGCAAAACTAAAAGTGCACATCGTGCCAAAGTACAAACCTTTCCACTTCCTGGACCAGCAATTATCATTAATGGGATTGAGATGTCATTGCAGGCTGCTTCCTGCTGTCTGTCATTGAGAGACTTGATATACTTTTTGTACTCCTCAGGCATGTTAATGAACTTCTCCTCAGTGTAACTCATTAAAACATTTTGTCTGAGTTCTTGGTCAGATTCTGATACTGAGCCGCATGTAGCTTCCAATTTATGTGAAACAGGACTTGCATTAGCTTCAAATTCTTCGTTTACCTTTTCAACATGTATGTGTTTGATTTGATCACTTGACAACACTTCGCGTTCAGGTTTGGCAGCGGATTTCTGCTCACACAAAGCATCAATTTGCTCAAAAAAGGCTTCATCAAATTCGTCATCTGATACATTAGCTGGTGTCACATTGTTACTGCAACTGGTGAAGCCATTCATTCTAACTGGGGTAACTAATGAGTTCATTTCCAAGACATCACTGTTATAAGGTGTATTATCTTTTATACAGAGACTTGCACCAACTAGTTCAACTGATTTGCTAGGCTCACCAATTGAATGAGATGTTTTGTCTAAATCATTTTTCCAAATTGAAGTATCATCTGAGACATGCGACACAACATAATTGGTCATGAAACATTGACTTGTCCCGATGTTACCCGCTGAATAACCATTATGCAATAAAGCATTGTAGCATGCACCCTTAATTGACTCAGGTTTCTTCCTTAGAAGAGATGGTGGGGTGTTGAAACTGATATCCACCAGTGGACCCCTCTTAAGCCCATCAATGGTCGCTGCAGTCAGACCATTTTCCACTCTGCTGTTGCAGCAACAAAATTTGACCAAAATCACATTATTGAACAAAAAATCGATTTTTTTTTTTCACAGTTTATCATATGATTTTAGAAGTTTAAATAAATCTTCATGACGACTTCTTAATTATTTACAAGAATTACTTTAATATACTTTGTATAATATCTAGTGGCAAGTATATCAAATGAGAGTACTCTTGTATTTCTAATGCCTTTTTACTACCAAAATCATAAGTTTACTTCAAACCAAAGTTGTTATTGTCAATTAACATAGTAATAATCTAACTGATGCCCTAATAATTTTTTGAGTTATCAATAATTAAATAAAAGAATAAAGACCCATGTAAGGTCATTTTCTCATTTATCTTAAACGATTGAAATACACTACCTCCATTTCAATTTAACCTGGAGATGTTTCGTCAACAAAAAATCAACCTATTTGAAGGTGTAATTTATTCGTTGACCTTTGTATTGATATCAAAATATTAACAAAATACATAATAGACGCTACTTTTTTTTGGTTATTATATAATAGACACTACACATTTATATGTTATCATGTTTCAAATTAATACTCCGTCCATTGCTAAAACATCGTCCAATTTGATTTTCTATGGTCAAAGATTAACAAACTATACAGTCTCAGTTGACATCTATAACTTCCATTTGAATCAAAATTATCAAATTATAGTAAATTATGTTAAAAATACTACATTTTGATATTTATAACACATTAAAATGATCAAAATCTAGAATTTAAAAATTCCACTCATTAAATTCGATATGTGATAATATTTTAGGGATAGAGCCATAGAGGGAGTGATAAAATGTTTATATATAGATTAATTTATGGTAAAAGTTGAGTATTTTTTATTGTTAAGTCAACATGCCCAATTAAATTGAAATGTAGGTAGAAACAATTATCAGAAGTGAGTAACAATTAACAATAATAGTAAGTTGAAAAGTGAATAAACCAATGGTTAGGGTTTCAAACTCACGGTGGTCGAAATGGGGAGGGGCTGGTGGTGAGAGAATCGCGAGGCCTTTTACGAGCTTGCAGTGCTTTGGCTGCTCTAAAGTTTCTGGATATTCGAGCTTTTTGCTCCGCCGAGAGTTCGCCGGATTCCGCCTTGGAAGAGGCGGCGTTTTCTTTGCCGAGCATTTGGGGGCGGTGGTTGGAGAGTGAGGGGTAGAGTATTGGTATTTATACTTTCCCTCCGAAATGATATTTGAATATGGTCGAAATTACATGTTTGCCAAGATCGTCACAAATTTTGGTACAACAAAATTCTGATCCGTTATACACACCCAAATAATGAGTTCTTGTAACATCAAATGATAATTATACCCCCTATTTAGAAGTGTAGTACGTAAGGAAATTAAATAGGGAGGCAAAATAGTCATTTACCGCTATAGTAAACCACTATTTGGGTGTGTGTATAGTGAATCCCAACAAAATTGTAATTTGCCCATTAAGCTTTGTTTTATTTCAATTTTATTCATCCCGTTTATTTAAGTCTCTTACAATTTTATTTTGAGTTGACTCAGATTTAATTCAAGTCAAATTGGGTCTATTTCAAGTTCTCCTCGATCAAAACAACTTTTTTACTTCTTCGTTATAATATGAGCCAATTTTAGAAATAATTTGATTCTCCTTTCTAAACGAATTAAACATGTCAAGGTTTCGATATGCATAACATTGTTAACAACATTATACATAACTAAATTCTCATCTAATTATAACTTGACCCAAAACAACAACGTTGACACTTGACAATAGAAATTTGACAAAATGACACCTTCGGACCAAGATTATGAACTTAAAACGCACATGCCAATTTCTTTGCCTAAATGACATATCAACTACAGGATAATTATACTTTGAATTTTCACATTTTAATCACACAGAGTACGGTCAATTTCGTTATACTATTCACAAAATATTTATATATGAAGTAGTATTAAATTTAAATGTGAAATATGAATGGTGGAGGAAAGCACCATCTTTTGTCTCATTTCCGAAGTGCCAACTTGTATGACATATTGACATATTATCCTTTTTGGTGAGCCACAAGTAGTTAGCAATATTCTACAATAAATCCAAGCATCATACATGAATTTTTATTTAAGAATAAATTTGAATACAATAGATACTCCATACGATATATACACTTTAATTAGTTAAAGATGTTTTATACCAACATGGTTATGTGGTCAATTAGGAGGCCGGATCTTATTTAATCATATTGTTATAAATATATATTATTATATTTGATGCAAAATAATTTTCATTTAGAAGCAAATATTTGGCTATGCGTAATTTTTATAGTTAAAAATTACAAAATTTTGTATAAATAACGTTATGAAGATTTTATTAAATTACATAAGATTTAAAATTGTAATTAAGAATTCGAAACGGTAGCACAAAATAAGCAGAGAAAAATGGGGGAAATTTCCAACGAAGCTGGAGAATTGAATTAGGCAATAAAAGCACCTCACGTTGACTGACTATTATTATACTTGGAGCAAGCCGGCAGTAGTTATATTGGGGTGGACTTGTTATTCTCTCGCGGTGACCATAAGCAAAAGCACCTCACATATTAGTCACCATTGGTTACATATTAGTTTCTACTTGTTCATCTTCTACTTTCATCTCTCTAGCTTTACGGCAAATAAAAATAGATAATGATATTATTGGTAAATTGTTCAAATTGTAATACACAGTTACAAGTCCCTCTAGGCGGGTTTAGTGCCGTAACATGTGTATTTTGCCAAACCAGCATACATATGGATATGGCTTACCAGTTTTGCAGACCGGCAGCCACGCATTATTCCATCAACTACACCGCCCCGCCCCTGCCATATTATAGTGGCTACTGCCAATATAATGGCTACCAACATCCAACACCCTCCTTGGCTCAATGGCCTCTCCAGGCCCTAACACCATTCGATCGTATTCCTCTGGCTCAACCAGCACCGAGTTATGGACGAAAGAAAGCTGTGATTATTGGCATTTGTTATAGGAACACCGAAGGTGAACTTCCTGGATGCATAAATGATGCCAAGTGTATGGAGTATATGTTGATTCATCGTTTCAACTTTCCTCAAGATTCCATTTACATGCTTACCGGTAAGTTATTTGACCAGCTTAATTACTTGTATTGTTTTAGTATATTGAGCATTTATTCACAAGTGAAATAGTCAGTCGACTATATTATATATTATATATAATTGGAGTAAGCTAGATTTTGTTTGGTTTTACACTTTTACTTAATGCATCTATTAAATATTGTTTCAGATGATGACACTCATCCGATGGGCAAACCAACAAGGAAGAACATAATATCAGCAATGTCTTGGCTTGTACAAGGTTGTCAATTTGGAGACTCTTTGGTGTTCTATTTCTCTGGCCATGGAGGAAACCAGAAAAACTATACGGGAGATGAAATTGATGGATACGATGAAACTCTGGTTCCCTTGGATCATAAAACAGAAGGTGAAATTCTTGATGATGAAATTAATGATATACTTGTTAGGCCTCTTCCTCTTGGAGTCAAGCTTCATGCTGTTATAGATGCTTGTCATAGTGGGACAGTGATGGATTTAACACAAGTTTGTAAGCTGGACAGGTAACTAAACGTGATTGATAAAACTAGGCACAAAAGTAGGCATGCCATCATTTTATCGCGTTCTTATCGTGTTCAATATTGTGTGTTTGCAGAACTGGACGTTATTCATGGGAAGATCATAGTCCTAAATCAGGATTGTATGTGGAAAGGAACAAGTGGTGGAGAAGTGATATCCTTCAGTGCGTGTGACGATCATCAATCATCAATAGACACAAAAGTAAAGCAATTATTTCTTAGACGTCTATGTTTGAGGCATGAAATTTCAAGAAGATTTATTGAGCTATGCACCTCAAACAAAGAACCATAATTTTAATTTGTTATTAGTAACCCCTGATGATTAACTTGATGATTAATAACAATGCAGGATTTATCGAAGGATGCATACACAGGAGCAATGACCTACTCATTTATCAACGCAATAATAAATAATGAAGGAGCTACATATGGGACTCTATTGAGTTCAATGAGGACAACGATCAGAGATTTTCAGAATCAACATCGTGGAGATATGATGTCTAGACTTCGCGCAATGCCTCTTACTAGTGGCAGTAATTCTGGGATAATAACACAGGTATGTTAAAATGCATCCTCCTTTGAATGATATACTATGTGCAATATATCTAACTAGATTGAGTTGCATTCACCAACACAGATGAAGGAACATCAAGTACCAACACAAATGCAGGAACATCAAGAACCAAGTAAAATACAAGAACCTCAATTAACTGCTAATGGGCAATTTCCTGTTTTCACGAAGCCGTTTGCTTTATGACTACAAATGATGCATGGAGAGGGACCTGTTTCGATCTTCTGTACCAATTGATCGATGATACTTTGGCTAACACAACAATAGATAGCTCACAAATGAGCGTTTATTAAAGTGAATGAGACACATCTTTTATCAGGTGCAGATCCGATTCAATATGTTCTATGATAACAAGTCCGCAAGTATAATTGAGTTCTGCTTAAGTATGATAATTCATCATTTGTTTTCATTTTTTTCAAATTGGGTTCCTTAATACCAAATTCGTTGTTGTATAAACTCTCTTTGGTTTCAGTCCTCTAATTATGCAACTGTTAACTTCGTTACACGGCTTTGGCTGAGATTGACAGTGATGGGGGCGTTTGCGGTTGGGCATGTGGGTGGATGGGAATTGGGATGGGTTGGAAAAGAAAGGTAGCTCAAAATGTAATTACAAAGATTTATGGGCTATTAACTTAAGATTAGTGGATGCTGCCCGGCTTGAATCACACGGTCAAAGTGTTTACTGAACAACATTTAATAATATACTAATGTGAAACACGGTATGTGAAATCCATATAATTTAACAATCGAACCAATAAAAAATAATAAGAACACCTTCCGGTCGGGGATTGATATTCTTTCGAGGCTTACCAAGTTTAAAATTGTGAAGATTCTCAACGAAGTTTGGTCATCTCCTCATAGCTAACATGGAAAATTCACACTTTAACACTGAAAACAAGCTATCTATAATTTGGTATAATGTTCTCTCCTCATGACTCACCAAACCCGAACTATAGAACTTTTGCAAATGGTATAATGGACCCAGCAAACAAATATATTTTCCGAAGCAAACAATGAATTTGCTGCGACAAACGGGAATCTAATTCTTCGAGGTAAACGTAATTTGAAGTTGTTCCAAATCGAAATACCTTATATCATTATACGATTCACAATTGTTCATAATTGGAGAGATTAAATGAACTACTAACTCAGTCAATCAACCATCATAATTACTAAAGAAGTACAAATTTGAAAGACTTTTTTGACCATCATATCTCGCCGTCAAAGTTAGTAGATAGAGAAGTCTGGCGCCTCATCTTCACAGGTTCTCAGATTTACGATGCTGTTATTTGAGTCCGAGCGATCTCCTCATTTTCGCCCATCAATGAGTCGTTGCAATTCATTTGGGTCGTATATATGGTGAAGAGGCAAATGAATGGTGCGATCTCCTCATTTATTTAGAATTAATGGCCGAATCATGATTTTTATATAGCGGTGATGAAATAATTGAAACAATATTTGGTTTGGTTTATTTTGGTTTTGTTTAATGCATCCATAAATTTAGTTCAAATGCTGTTTCAGAGGACGAAACCGATCCCATGAGAATACCAACAAAGCAGAACATAAGAGCAGCAATGTCTTGGCTTGTAAAAGGTTGTCAATCTGGAGATTCTTTGGTGTTCTATTACTCTGGCCATGGAGGAAAGCAGAGAGACGATGATGGAGACGAAATTGATGGAAATGATGAAACTCTGGTTCCCTTGGATTATGAAACAGAAGGTGTTATTGTTGATGATGAAATTAATGATACTCTTGTTAGGCCTCTTCCTCATGGAGTCAAGCTTCATGCTATTATCGATGCTTGTTGTAGTGGGACAGTGATGGATTTACCATATCTTTGTAAGATGGACAGGTAACTAAACGTGATCGATGAAATTAGGCATGCGATCATTTTCTGCATTCTTATTGTGTTTAATAATGTATTTGCAGCTACGGATGTTATCAATGGAAAGACCATCGCCCTAAATCCGGATCGTGGAAAGGAACAAGTGGAGGAGAAGTGATATCCTTCAGCGGATGTGATGATCATCAAACATCGATGGAACAAAAAGTAAAGCAATTGATTCGTAGACGTGTTTGTTTGAGACATGAATTGTTATTAGTAAGCCCAGATGATTAAATTGAAGATTATAAACAATGCAGATATTATCCAAGGCATTAATAGGAGCAATGACCTCCTCATTCATCAAAGCAATCCATAAAGGTCATGGAGATACATATGGGACAATACTGAGGTCAATGAAGAAAACCATAAAAGATCATGAGAGTTCAACTCGTGGAAAAATGTCTAAATTTCTTGGAATTTTTACTAGTGGGAGCATTTCTGTTGGAACACCAACTCAAATGCAGGAACCTCCATAGACCATTACAAACACAAATGCAAGAACCTCAATTAACAGCTAATGTGATATTTGATGTTCACGCAAAGCCGTTTGCTCTATGACTACAAATTGCACCAACAAGGACTTGTTTGGATCTCCTGTGTAATTGATGATACTTCAGTTCGGGCAGATGTATCGCTTTTGGAGTGGCGTTTCAAAATACATATTACATTTTTTCAATTGTATAGGAACATATATTGATACTTATGCTTCAATTTTTCGATGTTGAATCTTATCAATTATCTAGAACAAGCCTACAGATTTTTGTAATTTGAACGAATGGAAAATAGGGGTCTCTAGTTTGGTAATCAAATTAGAATGTTTACTTAAATTTTATGTATTCATATGAAAGATATATGTAGTGCCTAAAAATATGAATTTAATTATTTGGCTAAGTATTAAATGAAAAGTGAAGTGATGAGGGTCATTTTAGTATCATAAAACATTATTAAATGGTTTCAATATTGTTAATTGTTAAATGGGAGTTGAAATTTGCTCGTTTTTTTAAGGGGGACGGGCTTTAGTGGGGTAATCTTGGTTCTTGATTGAAATTCAGTAGAATGGAATTGTAATTCATCTATTACAGTGGTTTTATCTCAATTTTATTTATGCGATTTATTTAGTATTTCTATTTTGATTTTATTTCGAAATTGATTCGGGTCTAGTTCAAGTCAAATTACGACTATTTTGAGTTCTCTTTTACCCAAACATTTTTATAAGTGATTTAGTGCCAAATTGTAGACTCGGTTTAATATGAATCGATCTCCGAAATAATTCGATTCTATTTTCTAATTGGACTACACATGTCACAGTTTATGTTAGAAAGATAACACTATCAATAGGTCGCTAATTATAAAAAAGAAAAAGAAAAAAAGATAACTATCAAATCTAATCTAATTACCATTTGGCCCATAACATAGCGTTGACAATAAAGAATCCAAAGTCAACCATGTACTCTCACTCTAGAATCATGAAACTTATACTCCATATCCGTATGTGATTATCATTATTCATTAGTGGTAGAATCATCTTAATTTAGTCATCAACCATTAAATAAAAAAATTAAGTTAAAAACAATAACAAGATTATTTATAGTGGATTTACTTTTCTAATCTTAATCATGACACATGAATAAATAATTATAAGCGATAAGTAAAGTTACTAAACAAAACATTTAAGACCGTTTAATTTGTTGCTAGATTATGAGTTACATTATCGTAATTCAAAATAAAATTAAATACTTCTCTTGTTCGCCATTGGCTCCACAGTTGCGAATTTATTTATATGAATTCCAAAATTCGATCAAGTACACAAGAAAGTAGTTCAATAATCGTTCTTTAAAATAATTCCTAATAACCTAACCTACTACAACTTTGTTGATATATAGATGAAGTTTCTATTAGACCATTTAGTTATGAATGATTGATTTGGTTATAAGAACATTGAATAAAGTCAAACTTCACAATTAGTTGGAAATTCCCAATTGCAGTAAAATTATTATTATTATAGCAAGTTGGAACTCATTGACTTTGACATTTTCCTTACATGTCCCAAAATTCCATCCTCTAACATAAAAAAACATGTACATACTAAGTTCCTACTACTTGTTCTTAAAGCCAAAAGTTTCATCAATCAAGCAAGCATTAGGCCAAGAGAAAATTGCTAATGGCTTTGGTAAATTGTTCAAATTGTCACACACCTTTACAAGTTCCTCCAGGGTCTAGTGCCATAAGATGCGCAATTTGCCAAGCCATCACGCATATGGCTGCCGAGTCTCGCAGCCCGGCAGCCATTCCTTATTACAACAACTACCCCTCCTCGCCCTCTCCCCCGCCCCCGGCACCCTATGGTGGCTACAACCAATATAACGGCTACCAACATCCACCACCATCCCCAGTATACGCCCCGGCTCCATCTCCTTTCCAGGCCCCGATGCCATTCGGTTATAGCCCTCCCGGTCAACCAGCACCGGTTTTTGGACGCAAGAAAGCAGTGATTATTGGCATTTCGTATAAGAACACCACAAGTGAACTTCCGGGTTGCATAAATGATGCCAAGTGTATGAAGCATATGTTGACTACTCGTTTCAACTTTCCTCAAGATTCCATTATCATGCTTACAGGTAACTTCACCAGCTTTAGATGTATTGCTTTACATGAGCACTAATATACAAGTCAACTACTCAACTATTGTAGATCCTGGAAGTGAGAATTTACTAGTAATGTATTATTATTTATGTAGGACTTAGGAGTAGCCCCTATGGAGAAAATTCATTGATTTATGCTCGAAGTCATTATCTGTTGTTTATAACCAATGACGGAACCAGAATTTTTATGCAACGGTGATGAAGGGAGTGAAACAAGATTTTCGGGGGTGGGTGAACGAATACTTCTTGAAAAAAAAAGTAAATATAAAATCAATCTTCCAATAGTAGAAGCTTATTTCTCAAACAAATAGGGGGAAAATGTATCGTCCACGCCTCTCCCTGGTTCCACCATTAAAGTTATAGCCGACCCCACTTAGTGGAATATATAAGTGGGGTCGGCCTATAGTTTTGTTTAATGCATCCATAAATTTGGTTCAAATGTTGTTTCAGAGGAAGAAACTGATCCCATGAGGAAACCAACAAAGCACAACATAAGATTAGCAATGTTTTGGCTTGTACAAGGTTGTCAATCTGGAGATTCTTTGGTGTTCCATTTCTCTGGACATGGAGGAAACCAGAGAAACTATACTGGAGATGAAAGAGATGGATATGATGAAACTCTGCTTCCCTTGGATCATGAAACACAAGGTGTTATTGTTGATGATGAAATCAATGCTACACTCGTTCGGCCTCTTCCTCATGGAGTCAAGCTTCATGCTGTTATAGATGCTTGTCATAGTGGGACAATGATGGATTTACCATATCTTTGTAGGATGAACAGGTAATTGTTTGGTTAATAAGTTCGTAGTCATTTTCGACTAGATATGATTCTCTGTCTCCTCTTTTGGGTCTCCTTATCATGCATCATGTTTTGATCGAATGACTACACATCATGGATATTATGATACAACCACGCGATGCATAATGTATATTTTTGCAAAACGTGATTGCAGAACCGGACGTTATTCGTGGGAGGATCATCGTCCCAAATCAGGATCCTGGAAAGGAACAAGTGGAGGAGAAGTTATATCCTTCAGTGGATGTGACGATGATCAAACATCAGCCGACACAAATGTAATATAATTTCTGTATGCGTGTTTGTTTGGGACATAAAATTGTTCGAGAACGTTCATTGAGTTTTACTCTTCAGTGCCTTGACAATTCTAATTCGATAACGTCAACAAACAATGCAGTCTTTATCCAAGGTTACATCAACAGGAGCAATGACATTCTCATTCATCCAAGCAATAGAAAGTGGTCAAGGAGCTACATATGGGACTATATTGAGTTCAATGAGGACAACCATCAGAAATGATCAGAGTCCAAATCCTGGAGATATGTCTACACTTCTTGCAATGCTTCTTACTGGTGGAAGTACTCCTGTAAGAACACAGGTATGTCAAAATTCATCCTCTTTGAATGGTATAAATATGTGCAACATACCTAATAAACTAGAGTTGCATTCACCGATACAAATGCAGGAACCTCAATTAACTGCCAATGAGCCATTTGATGTCTACACGAAGCCGTTTGCTCTATGACTCAAATGATGCCTGGAGGGACTTGTTTGATACCTATTGATAGGCCTGTGAGCAAACGTCTTGGTTCGAAATTATTCGACGTATTCGATTCGAAAAGATTCGGCTCGAAGTATGTTCGAAGGCATGATACTGATACCTGAACCTTGATTTTTAGGTATTTTCAAAATCGAGACGAACGGTTCGATTTAGTCCGGCTCGATCACCCCCTCCCCCGTCATTAAATAAGAGGGGTGAACCATTGTGGACTAATATGTGTATTCCCTTCAACCCACATATATTCCCACATATAAACCCTAATCACTATATATGTATTTAATGATAAAATCCTTATCAACCCACATATATTCTCTTATATGTACAATGTACTCCTCTCATTCTGTCATCTCTACTCTCCAGATCACCCTCCCTCTCCCCTTCGGCCCTCCCTCATCTCTTCTCTTCTCAAAAGCCGCTACCCCACCCCGCTCCCCCTCATGAGGCATGCCTAGCCTTGTGATCAAACGTCTCTATGTTCGAAATAGTCCGACGTATTCGACTCGAAAAGATTCGGCTCGAAGTATGTTCGAAGGCATGATACTGATACCTGAACCTTGATTTTAAGTATTTCCAAAATCGAACGGTTCGGTTCGAAAAGGTTCGAAGGCATGATACCGAACTCAAACCTTGCAAATATTCGACTCGATTCGGCTCGATTACAGGCCTACCTATTGATGATGTTTTAGCTAACACAACAATAAAAATGAGTGTTTTATTAAAGAGAATGAGACACATCTTTTTATCAGGTCCGAACCGGATTCAATCCTTTCTCGATAAGAAGTCATCAAGCTGTCACCAAGCATGTCCTTACAATTTGGGGACGTGATTGATTAATTGTGTGTGTTGGGTCTCAAAGAATAATGGAAGTTATCTTGTTACCTTTTATGTCTGAAACATAAATTGAACATAAACAAAATTCCTAAGTTATTCAAAGTTGCTAATTATGCTAACCTTTTCAAAGGAATGATTATGTTATGTTTCTTTGGCACTCTGCATGTATGATTTGCAAATGTAAAACAAAACTCAAGAAAGAAGAAACTTGGCAAACCTTGAGAACAGTCGATGATTCTTATTTCTTAACATACAAAGAAGATCCTCGAAAATACATTGAGATAACACTTTAACCAGTTGAGAGTTACAAACAAGTCTCGCCTCAAGTGCATAAAACAGGTGCATAGAAACTAAGTAATATAGATTAAACAGCCGCATCGAGCTACATGATTAACCAATTAATCAGTACTACAAAAATAGAGAAGCAGCAACTCGGGTAATGTGCTAGCAGTGGGGGCAAATGTAGAAGGCCGGACGTGATTGCAGTAGTTCACGCCCAAGAGGGTTTGACTTCTTGCGCAATGTCATCCTTGATCCTTGACTTGATTTGTTTCACAACAAAGAGATACTGGAAAGAAAGAACAAGATTAGATAGGGAAATAATCAGAACGACAGAACCATAAGAAAATTAACTACATCCTTTCTTGTATTTTGGTGAAGATAAAACAAGTCAGTTCATACACTCACTTGGAAGGCTAAAATCAAGGGAATGTACAGCTTCCCCCTCTCATTCGGATTTGGCCCCTCGATCAACTTTTTGTCAACCAATATACTCTTGCTTCCATTCAAAACAACATCTGTGACAGATCCGAGCAGATTTGGAATCCATGGTATCCCATTAGGAAGTATCTGTTGTCAGGAGTCAAGATACAATATGATCACTAGCTAGAGATCAACAAAATGCAATGCAAATGAAGGCAATTATCATGTCTGGAGGAGTACAGTATGAATAGCTGACCTTTTCTTCCAAATCATTCTTGTTACATCTTCCACTGTTCTCAACTAAAACGACAGGAATGGGAGAACCCTGAAGAGCAAAGCAGCAAACATATCAAGTTATCATCAACCCTTGCTACAAAAGAAGTCAAAAAACGGCAGATACCAATTTTACGTTGTCTATATGCTTAGGTTGTTATCCAATTTTGATAGTATCATCCAAGACATGTGAAGAGAGCAAAGGTTAGGAAGTTTTGAAACCATGTTTGGTCATCTGTAAGTAATACTCTTATAATCTACAAAAATTGTAACCTTAATTTCGTGTCATATATAAAACTCCCATATGATCACATAATAGTTTTGCTTGACACTTCGGTAATCTAGTTCAACTTTCAAAGATTCATACTAACAGCTAACTAAAAGTCTAAAATCATCCGCAATTTAACTAGAAACAGTTTACCACTCAGAGGAAATGCACTGATGAAAAAGCATAAGAACTACAAGAAACAAATATAATCACAAAACAAAAATTATCATCTCAGTAAGGCTCTTTAGCAAGTGTCGCTCTGCTACTTGGGGGGAGTGACCTTTATATTCACAATGGCAACAAACACTGAAACATGCAAGGCCAGAAAAACTTGACTTCCCTAGAGAGTTTCATTTTCCCATAAGGATAGAAAAGTAAGCACCTGAGTGTCTTGTTTTCTTATCTTAGCCCCCGTGCGCACAACTTTCAACATAGCATCTGATCTTCTAGAGATAAATTCATCGTAACTCAATCCATCTGGAGGAGAGAGCTGAGCATGAGTGAGGACAACCAATCCCCTGCGCCATATTTCCTTCCCAAAACTATCAGTTATAGCTCTCACAACTTGCTTATCCAAGTTGTCAACTCTATATTGGTCCAAACGGTCAACATATAGCAAGACATCTATAGTCTTGTTCAGAAGGTTAGCCTTCAAGAAGCTGCACCAAAGAAGTTACCAAGCACATTATATTACTAAAAACCAGAAGCTAAATTACAAAAGAATATATTTTGAAACTAAACACAATGTTATAACTGTGAAGTGCGTAATACAGACCTTTTTATGATGGCAATAGCCTGGTCATTGACATACCCTGCTTCAACAATACCCGGGGTATCGATGATATTCAAGGTGAACCCTGCTCGGAAACGTGAAACCATCACTGGTCTTGGTGTTTCTGACTGATAGATCAAAAAAGCAAAGTTTATAAGAGCACATATGTAATTGATTTCTGGTCACCACCAATCATCAAGATGGCTTTTCTTCTTTGCATTCTTGAACTTAATAATAAGCATAGTTGCATCAATACCTGGAAAGCACTAACATTCACCGCTCTTTCACCTATAAGTGAATTCACAGTTGAAGATTTCCCAACACCACCTTTCCCCATCACAAGAATAGTCAGAGTGTCTACATTCTGCATTTTCAATATATTTAGCTAATTGAATAAATCTTGGCTAACACAATTTAGGGATACAGAAGAATCGGCTAAAAAACTAAAACAGACAACTATAGCTTTTGAAACCTTATTTTGACAAAAGAGATTTCAGCTTATAGCTAATATCATTATAACTCTACATAAAACCAAACCTTTTGCTTCAGACAATTCATGCAATTCGACAGAATATTAAACAAACAAACGAAAACAGACACGCACAAAAAAACTATCTATTTTTTTCGAATCTTTCACCAAAATCATATTTTTAATAGAAGGGGTTCCATTTTATTGCAAATCATCATTGTAACTCCAAGAAAAAGGAATTCCACTTTACTGCAAATCTTCATTATAGTTCCACAGAAAACCAACCTCTTGCTACAATTTGCTAAATAATTCATTCAATTTGACGGAACAATCAGCAACAACAAACTATCTTCTTCTGAATATTTCACCGGAATCTTAGTTTAAACAAATGGGGTTCCAGATTACTACAAAACATCATTAAAATTCCCCCAAAACCAACCTATTAAAAAACACCATTAAAATTCCCCAAAACCAACTTCTTACTACAATTGACTAAAAATTCATGCAATTTGACGGAATAATCAACAACAAAGCAATCTGTTTTCCAAATCCCTTAACTTTTACTAAATGGGTTCCAGTTTATTGAAGCTAATCATTATAATTCCACAAGAAAAAACCAACCTCTTGCTTCAATTTGCTAAACAATTCATGCAATTTGGTTTGTGTAGCAGAAGGAAACTGCTGAATCCCAGACCACTCTCTAATCATCTGAGCAGCCATTGATATCTACAAACACAACCAACATCATACTCAAACAACCAAACCTCCATAAATGCACTTATCAAAATTAAATATAATTAAATCTACAATTAGTTTCATCCTTAAAACAAAAAGAAACAAAATGAAATTGATAACGAACCTTAATTATTGTTCAAAAGGTGGTTGTCTGTATTGGGACAATGTGAAAGAGAGGTAAAGATTGAAACTTTGAAGGGGTTTAAGAGGAACCCTTATCTCACAACTACTGAGTTTTTGTCTCCTACCATCTAGGTATTTTTTCTAAGTCCTTTGAGTCTACTGGTATTTCAATTTGACCCAAATTGTAACTTCATATTTTAACTCCTTTCAAGGAATATCCAAGTATGCAATTTTATATCGTAGTTATTGAATAGTGAAAAAAATGGCAAATGATAATGCCAATATTTAATTCCTTTTATGCCCTTTGATTCAATGATTTATAATTATAATATTGATTGTTAACAATAAAATACTTTTATTTCTATTTAAATAATGAACTCATGAGCAAATTTTATAGTTAACAATTGAGATTACGATGAAAATATAGTTTGATGAAAAAGATATAAAAGGAATTGAACATGATTTTGCTATGGCGATATGAAAATTACTCCGGCATCATCACTAGTCTAAGAAAATAGTACACGTAAAAAAAATTGTAGCCAGAAAATAGATTAAGGAAAATAAAAAGTAATTACAAAGTATATTAAAAATGTAAAATGACAATCAATTGAAACTATGTAATTGGTTGGTTTATAACTTCATAAGAAAAATTAATCAAAAATTATATTGAAAATGTACTTGGAAATGAAAATTTAAGACTCGAAAGATAAATAATAATAAAAAAAAATCTCACCAAACTTCCATGTAGGAGGTTCTGGGTTCAAGTCTAGTAGTCGTTTGTGATAATTGTCCCACATTTCATTTTTAACTCTCTATTAGTTAGTAATTTATGTTTCGTTATTTGTAATACTATTATACACATACTTTCATCCCTAATTTACGAAAAGAAAAGAAAAAGTGAAAATTTTATCAATTTTTGTCCCCAATTATCAAATGGAATCTCAACACTTTGTATAGTTCACTCAACAGCTTTATATACGATATCCCAACATAATTTCTCCTAAGAACTCCCAATCACACTTCAGAAAATGTTAGCAAACATCTCCTACAAGTAAATTTGGCAACAAGATGTCAATAGAGACCAGAGGCAAACTAACAACTGAAGAGAGCATTCTCTGCTACAATTCCAGGATTGTCGACGAGGGCGGAATTAATTGGTCTGGCTGACATTATACACAGGAATGAAATGAATTATTTGGACCACAAATGCACTAGGCCAGATGAATTTCCAGTGTAGATCTCGTCGTGCTCTTCGTCATAAAATAGAGCAGTAATATCCTCCAAGGCCTTGGCGACAGAGCTTTTGACAGATGATGCTTGGGACCGCTGCTTTGGGTTGCGCATTTTCCCACCAGAACTAGAACTGCTGGCTTTTATAATTGCAAGGGATTTCCCTGTAGGTATATCGTTGATATAGATCGACCCGGCTGTAAAATAATGTAAGAGAAATCAGCAAGACAAACATGAAGCATGCATCATAATGGAAATGTTACTGACGAATATAAGCAATCTCAACCATTTGTGATCGTGGCTTCATCACAAACACCAACGTGCTCAAAGCAGTCTGAAGGCTCGTGCCTCAGCAAGGTGTGTGTAAGTGGGGTGGGGGGTGGGGGGGGCCGGGGGGGGGGTGTGGAGAATTTTACACAAACTTATTACTCCTGTGATAATTGGGAGGCTGCTTATGAATTGGTCCAATATAAAGTGCAAAGACTATCTACAACTTCACAATAGATAAGAAGGAAAACTTCAACAACACAACAAACATATAACACACAAACAAATAACAAGAAATTTTAAGAAAATAATCTGTGAACTATACTTGCCTTTTGCTTCTGATGATAATGTGCCAGCTGCTTTACAATAGGAGATGATAATATCTTCATCACTGGTTCTGTTTACGCTGATCAGATTGCAGGCAGGAGGCCACAAAAGACGATCCTCATAAGAAGTGACTAGATTCCAATGGATGTCCCGAATGGAAACTGTTCGGTTTTCAAATGTCAAGAACAATTGTTTCTTATGCAGACATATGAATGTTGATAGAGTTACGAAATCAGTCTGGTTAACTTCTGTAAACTCAGAATTGTGGACCTGTATAGATAGAAAAATAGCAGTCTGGTTTAGCAGTTGGCCAACAGAAAACCGAACTATTGCAAAGAATTTAGCAGAATACTTACATCAACAATCTTGAGATTCTCATTTTTTTGCTTGACAAGAAGCTTTTTGTTGAACCATTTAATGAAATCCACCTTCTTGTCTGGGCAAAGGAGATGGTCGAAAGATTTGAGAGCTGTACCATCCTCTGTTGAAATAGTCTTCAGACACAAATGGCCATCATCCTTGAGAAATGCTATATATACCAATTCTTGACTGATTTTACAACAGAACAACAGATACGACGCTTAAATTAAGACCACGCAACAGTTATTTGGTACATAACAATGCCAGCATATGTAGAAGAAAGAAGATTGGAGGGAACTTTAGGAATGGCAGAAGTCAGAGTATAGGAAACATGTCAACATATGATGCAACATATTATTAGACAAAACACCACAGATACACTAGGAAATATTGAACAAAACATATAATCCTTGAAGACAAATCAATTCCAGTTACAACAGCGGAACAATCTCAGTTCCCAAGAGAAAATATTCCGCTCTGAATAGTTTTTATTAATAGTGTCTGTGATTATTAAGACATATAGGCATACCCACCTAAAAGCATGTATAATACACACACAAATACATCAAGAAGACAATAAATTAGTAGTGAATAAAAAAGATAAATGACCATATATTCACAGGAATCCAGATTCAGCTTCAAACATATCAAATACTAAGAACAAAGACAAAACAGAATGACAAATATTATGCAGTTTGAATATTATAAACTAACAGGCCCCTCAGGATAGTTTTGCCTCAAGTAAGCGGATGGGAGTGTTGGCTTGCCAGCCTGTGGGACTACAACCACCAACCTCCCATCAAACAATGTAAATTGTACAAGCTTTCTAATCAATGAACAATTTAAATCTAAGTGCCTTTGAACCCAAATAAGTTTCCCAAGCTGACTTCCGCAACAATAATGAGAAGACATCATATAAGCAACATTTAATTAACAATTGACGTTGACACGAAAAAACTATATCAACTAAAAATAAAAATAATACCAGATTTGGTACCCCTGAATATTCTTATCTGAAATAGAGCACAGCATTACGTTGTTTTCCAGGTCATATATCTTGTACACACTGTCAAATCATATGCATTAGTATGAAACAAGCCCTCTAGTAAAGTTCCCAAGGCTTCTATAATAGAATGAACTCAAGGCATAGGCATTACCTATCACGATTAGAAAAGGTGAAAGCCATTCCATTATAATCATCGAAGTCCACAAAACCAAACGACTCTGACCCAAACAAAGGAAATCCTACATGTGGTTGACCACGTTTTATAAACCTGGACAAATACATATGCGCCACATAAGAGGAGAAAAACGAAATTAGACTACAAATATTTATAATTCAGGTGTAATATGAACATACGTCATTGAGGTGATTCTACAATGCAAACAATCGAGTGTGTCTGAACCAAATGAAACAGTGATGATTGCGTCATTTCTTTTGTCGTAGAATATGTTGTGGATAACTTCACTAGGACTGGTATTAAGGAAGCATATCCGCTGGTTAGTCTCTGTAAGTACCAAGGGGCTTATATCAGTCTCATGCGTAATCCCAGAAAATAAGGGGATTGTACTAAAGATGAAGAAAGTAGAGATCCAAGGTAGCATTTTACCTCGGGAAAATGCAGCACACACGCCATAACCTGCAAGTGAGAAGACAATGCCACATGCAGCTACTATCTTGACCATTTCTAACCTCTCCTTAAGAAATTTTAATTCTGGGGAGCAGGCTCTCCTTGGGTCATACTCCGCCTAAAGCCATTGTCAGAGTGCCAGACACAGTATAAACAAAACATGTCCAATGCCAACCGGCATCACGAGAGGAAAATTATTCTTAGTTCACTTTCAACAAGCCGCACTGATGAAAGATAGACCGCATGAATAAAAGTTTGTTGCTAAATAACATTCAGCAGAATAACAATAATAATTTCATTTCATTTGCAGGCAGAAGCCAAAGACCAATTGTTAATATTAGACAGGTTTCTCAATTCTCACTAACAGAAGTCAACCTATACATAATATATCCTTCATCAATAAGAATCGAGCCCCTTAAAGAAGTTGGAAACGGAATTCTTTGAGCGCTTAAAAGGATAAGGACTAAATAAGATAGAGACCTTTCAATGAATATAGTGTAAAATTGTTTAAAACGCCTACTCCTATCTATATATTGACACAATTTAAGATAATTTCTTGAGTAGTTAATCTAGCTCCGTCCTATAAATTATCTAGTTTGATTTCCAATTAACAAAAATCGCAAACTTAATTGTCATGCATAAGTCATAACTAAGATTTAAATCAAGATTATCATGATTGAAGTATCCTACATTGCATATACTATCTGCGGACACATCTTTGACCAAATTCTATCCCTACAATGTATACAAGAACATCTGATTTCAAAATTTAAACATTCAAGAACCAAAACAAAACAAAAAAACTACAGAAAAATGGATAATCCTTTAGGGGCACCTACCCTAAAGGATTAAAAACATCGACAAAAATTTCCAATGCTTCTACATATGCTCTCTTTTAGGCGAAATGGCGAGTAGTACACAACATTAACAATGAGATAAAACCACTTAACAAAAAATGCAGACCTGCAACACGAAGCATTCCTTTGCATCACCCATACTAAAAGCACGATCACCCTTCGACGAAGACTCCCTTGTTTGAAGCTTCCTATCACTATTCACAACCCCGTCAATTCTTACAGATCAATTCAAACCTCGAAAACTACATAAAGTATCAAAATGCAACCAATATATTAGTATATGCTTGATCTTTAAAAGTTGGAAAGTTTTGTTTACCTTTGAAAAAAAAATGTTGAAAACCACTAATCGAAAGTACCCAATAAGCAAGATAAGAGCTTATGCTTCAAGATTTTCAAGAATCAAAATGAAACCATCATATGAATGATATATGCTTGATATTTAAACGTAGTGGTTATATTTGAAAACAGAATGTTGAGAATACTTAATAACATGCACACAATAACAAAGACCGGGGCTTTTTCGTTGGAGGTTTTCAAGAAAGCTAACTAATTTTCTGTTACATAAAAGGGTGGGAAAGTGAGAATCTTTGCTAAACAAAAGTGAGAAAATTTTGTTTATATTTTGAGAAAAATTGAAAAGGCCAATTTCATAAATTCGGGTGGGGATGTTATTTAGCTCAATAAATTTTGATGAGAGTTATTTTTCAAATTTTTTGTCCAAGTATGTATATTTTGCAAAATTCTCTAGGAAAGTATCCAATTGGAGTGTTCCTTGTTTGAATTTGATTGTTATAGTTTGCTTTTAGTTTCGGATTATCGCAATGCATACACATGTCAAAATATTAACGCAATACAACATTGAATATCACCAAAAATATAACATACCATATTTTCCTGTCCATTTAAGCTTCTCTACGTGGGCAAAGGAGGGGAATTGAACGAACCACTATGTGACTTAATAGGTGTTATATGTCCTTAAGATAGTGATAAGTGACTCGTTTATTTTTAAAAAGTTAAATCAATACTCCATTCAATCCAAAATAGTGGGCATGTGATTTTTTCGAAATTGAAATTCAACCATCAATTAATAACTAATGCTCATTCCAAAATATATAAAAATTATATAGTTGAATTTATCTTTTAAAGTACTTTCATAATATAAGTTTTCCAAAGAATTTATGATATAAATAAAGAGTTATTGAAGGCCAAAGACAAATATTTTGATTTAGATGGAATAGTAGCAAAGAAAACACATATAATAATTTTGGGTGTGCATAACATAAAGTGTCGTAGAAAGTGTAATTAAAGGTTGACTTTGTTGTTATACATTAATCTCAAATTTTGAAGTAAATAATTGAATATTAAAAAGATAATAATACTTAAATCCTTCAAAAATAATACTAAATCATATTAACAAAATAGAAATTTTGATTATACATGTTTCAAAATATTCACTATTTGAATATATATGTTTCAAAATGATCTTTTCAATCATATATGTTCCAAAACGCATCCCACTTTGTATTTCCATTGTATTAACCATTAAAGTTGATTGTTTTACAAACTGACAAAGTAAAATTATTCAAAACTCATTTTTTAGATAATTTATTCTCTTAACAAAAAATCTCGAGATAAATATTTATGTCTAGTTATATTTCAAATAATACACAATTAAAGAAATTATCAAACAAGAAATAGATAAAAGCAAAAAGAAATAGCGACTTCTTAAAAGACTTCAACGAATAATGTAATTATCTTTGGACAATTTTACCCCTCTAACTTTGTCAAAAATTGTCAAACACAATAGTCAATATGACATAAGTACCATATGAGATGCTCTTTAAAACATGTATCCAAATATTGAACGTTCGAAAATATATGATCGGATGTGTCCGTAAAGTAAAATGTAAGGTAGTTTATGTCTCCAAAACTTCAATTCATTTTATTGAAGTGTTTACTTTTCCGAGATGATGACCGAACAGTGAAAGACTTCAGTTCCAATGTTGTGAACATATTTTGAAAACAAATAAAATAAAAGTAAAATAGGGAATACAAAGTAATCTCGACTCTCGTTAGGAGCAACATAAAAATATGCATAAAAAATAAACTGCTTGGGGAAAGGAACCTATTGAGTAAATTTCAGCCAAACTGAAAGGAAACAAAACCACTAGGATTAGCTCAGTGGTTACTCGGTGTTACTCGCTATCTAGATACGAGGCCTGGTTCGAGTCCTTGCAAACAAAGGTCGAATTTACAAACAAAAAAACTGAAGGGGAACACGAAAGAAAAAACTTCTGATAATTATAATCAAATTATTAAACTGTAAGGTTTAATCAAAATTAACCAGCCCATACATGAAAATGTGAAATACCATAAAGCTTCACCATGGGAGTAAACAAAGAAAGTAACAAGAATTATTGCTGAATCCTTCTTCTTAGAGTTTTCTCATTGATAACAAATGATACCGAGCAACAAACTACAAAGCTCGACTCAATTTCCTTCAGGCTCAGGTTTATCAATGAATGTCTTCTTGATCCAATCGAACGGCTGAACAAACAAAAGCAGAAAATAAAGACCAGTATTAGGAGAAACCTTTAGGGAAACATGTCTAATTTAAGTGAGTAAAAACTGAGAGTTGGATCCAGAGAACAAATCATTCCCAAAGCTTATTTACTTACAATAAATTACTCGCACATATAAGTATATGACGCCTACAATACTAAACTAATTGAATTATTCACCGCACTTTGTGCATCGTTTACGATATTCATACATCAACACATACAAAACATAGCACCAATGCAAGATGTTTTAACAACTTGAAAGATATCTCTGTTGACATCGTGAACAACAAATTTCGTAGTAGTTCTTCTTCGTGAGGTAGAATAGCCCAAGGGCAAACAATTATACGTGTCGTAATTATTATATTCATCCATAATAAAAACAAAATATAGCACTAAATAGAGTATTATTGGTTTCAAAGTCGGGCAACCTAGATGAGTAAATTGTCCCACAGGTTGCAAAAGCACATCACACAATTTCTTTAAAAGTCAGAGCTTTTATTACACCTATCAGCATCAACAATTCAATCAAGTCAAATTTCCTTTATCAAGCTGAGCAAAAAACAATCGATATAAAATCTCGATTTTGTACTGAAACGCACTAATCTTCCATCAATTCGGAGAACAATCAATCTCAGCCAACACCCATCACTAAATTCCCAATTACAATACACAAGAACCTAAATTTAATCCAACAATTTTCTCATATAAGCGATACAATACAACCTCCAATCTGATTCAATTGACCTTTTTGTTTTTCCATGTCAAGTTATGACCATCAATTACGAAAAAAAATCACAAAAAGACTAATATTATAAACATCATTTCAATGACAAACCATATACAAGATTTATGTTATTAGAAAAATAAATAATAACTGGTCAAAGATGGACATCGACAACTATCGATTAATAAAAATAATTTTTTTCTCAATAAACAGAACAATTAACATATGCAGATAGCATATAAAAGTCAAACAAATGAAAAGTCCAGATCTAAAATGGGAAGAGAGATATGAAGCTGACTTGAACAAGGAAGATGGCGCCGGAGAAGGCGGCGACACCCCAACCGGCGGCGGCTTTGATGTCGGATGACTGAGGACGGCGGTTTGGGTTGAGGAATTTGAAGAGCCCCGAACCTGATGCTGCTCCTGACATGATTTGTTGACTTTTTTGATTGAGTCAAAATCCAATCGAAATGAATACTAGGTATTTTTTTGGTGTCTGGAATCGA
This sequence comes from Echium plantagineum, assembly GCA_003412495.2. NCBI lineage: Eukaryota > Viridiplantae > Streptophyta > Magnoliopsida > Boraginales > Boraginaceae > Echium > Echium plantagineum. Next base: position 22,245,667 of record CM016563.1, on the reverse strand, counting down.
GAAATGAAGGGGTTTTGCGTATTTATGTGACTGTTAGCGTTGTTTTCTGAGCTCAGACAACTGTTATACCCACGCACAAATTATAATAGAGTAATTAAAATGTAGTAATTTCACTCCAAACAAACACTATTTTAAAGCTCATCGAATAGCCTAATGAAAAAAACTTTTGTTAGTAACTAGAAGGTTTTGGGTTCGGAATTCATATCATCGCTAATTTTCTATGAAAAAAACACAATTTCGATGTGTATACTTGTTCAAATTGAAAAATCAAGTATTGATGGATCACAACAAACTATAGAATCCAGTCCAATCACTCTTGTTTTGTTCAAGAACTTCTTACTCGGTCACTCACATAACAGTTAATTCAACTCAAACACCTTTTGATTTTACGGATTTAATGTGTGGTGCTTTCTAAAATAATCAGAATCTTGATCGTGTGACGTGTGAATCGTAACAATCACATCATTAGTATATCTTATATGTGCCAACTTTTACATTTGACCCGAGATAATTGTACCAATAGTCTTTAATATTTTACCAAAGCTACGAACTATTTTCTTCATTTTGATATAGAATTTACAAAAAAAATCTTTAAATTTTGAGTTAATCGAATAGCCTAGTGTAAAAGGCTCTTGCTAGTGATCAAAAGGCTCTAGGTTCGAAACTCACATCTATCGCTAATTTACAAAAAAAAAAAAAAAAAAGTTCTTTAAATTTTCATTGGGATCACTTCAAAGAAAATGTAATTCTAGAATCTATTCATCCCTCGAATTGCAATTTAATTTATACATTTATGATCAACACAATTATATATTAGTATGTTACCATATTAATTGTCCTTTACTTATTGATTTCATTCTTTAAAGTTGTTCAATAAGACTTGCGCACATTATTGCAACTACAAAATAAACCCTTCCACAATTGATTCAAATATTAAGTACAAGATTATATGTTCATAAATTTTACTTAATTTTATTATGTAATTTAAATTCAACAATTTTACGAAAATAATATTTCACGTCTGATATGATCAAATCATCAATTAGCTACTAGCTAGCCAAAATTGTCTAAAACATAATTTTTGACACTACGGTGCACAAAATACACAATCAAATTCATAAAAAAATTAGTGAAATGGTAAATTGGTGATATATTCACATCAATATATTTAGTAACAGTATACAGTACACAAATACACAATCACCTTCATCTAATTCCCTTCTGCAAAGCCATCAACAAATCAAGAACCCTTCTCAAATATATGGTGATATAGATTTAAGAAGCAATGGAACATGATCCGAGGTTCATTAACCTCAAAAAAATGTTGGGTTTTTTGTATTTGCTTATTGTCTATACTGTAACAGGTGTACAAGGTTCGATCCATGATTACAAGAACGAACATTTCAAACCAAGGTTTAACTCCTTCTTCTTCCATGGTGGAAGTGAAGGCCTCCATGCTTCCAGAGTTCAAGAACACGATGAGAGTAATCCCCTTAATGGAAAATCATTTATTAGGTAGTTTCTTTACTGATTCAATATGAATTTAATTACTGAATTGTTTTATGATAACTCGTTAAGCGACCACAGTTAGTGGTATAAGACTTTGGTTAGGTTTCGGTTTGGATGAGACATTATATTTATACAGTCGACCTCACATAGTGCCTTAGTGGGATAAAGCTTGGTGTGGTTTGGGTTTTGATGAGATGTATTCTTATATAGCACACCCCACTTAATGGAATAAGGCTTCGATTAGTTTAGTTTGGTATTCAACAAGGCATTATTAATATAGCCGACCTCACTCAGTGAGATACGACTTGGTTTGGTTTGGATTGGGTTGGGTTGGCTTTTGATGATCGTCTTCAAGGCTGAATCTTGAATTGGTGACTTTTTTTTTCTGTTTCCATTGAATGGTTAACTAACAAGATTGCTGTGGAAGATGCTGCCTCCATCTGTAAAATATTGTCCACTTTGGTTTTCAGTGGGTCAAAAGTCACAAACTCTGATTAACATACCGACTTTTGATTTTATTCAGAACTTTCCTGTTAATAGCATGTTAAAAATGCCATCTTTTGTGTGTATCATCCTCAGATATGATGCAATATATACAAAATATTTGTTTGAGTTTATGTAGTCGACGACGCAATTTAAAATTGGACACTTTTTTAGGGATTGAGGGAGTAGTAAACAATCTATATTTACATCTTTTGCCTAGATATGGTGATGTCCCTTTCATTTTCTATTTTTTTAGTTATAGGAATGGCTAATTGTTTATGTTTCATTACAAAATTTTGATTTTTATATTGTATAATAGTGTGATCAAATTGGTGGTTTATGTTATCCTCTTGTTTTTTAATAGATTGTGGTGATAATAAACCAGTCCTAATCCGCTTGTAGTAACTTTGCCATGTGAAAGAGGAAAAATAGATTGAAATAAGTCTGAAATGCTGAACCCTGTTAGGGCTACTTGTCTGAAGGAAGTTTATTGGGTTAACATTCAACTAGCGTATATCAGAACGAGTGCTCCAGAAAAGAAGTATAAGGTCTCATCTAATAGGTGCACGTGGGACTAAGAAATTTGCTTCTTCAGTCTTTAGTTCAGGGTGTCAGCTTTGATCATCTCAATTTGAATGACTCTGGTTGAGAAATTTGAAGGTCGAAAAAGTATAATTCCTAAATCTTGTTGGACATCATAATACGCTTCTCAAAATATTCGATATATTATAATCAAATTTCGTGCTCATATTAGCTGTTAGTCCTGCTGATTCATGTAATCGTAGCTTGAAAAGCAGTGTCAGATTTTACTACCTTTTTTGTTACAGTTAATGATAATTGACTAAGTTAGATACTTTTGAGACTTGAAAATTGAATTAGTGAAAATTTGAGAAGAAAACGATTATGGAGATCGTAGGCTAATATATATTCTCATTCTACTTTCATTTTTAATCTATGTCATTAATGGTCTAGCAAATTCATTTAGCCTCAACATGAAACCAAGGAACTTAATAATTTCAGTGTTCATGGAAAATGGTACTACCCTCAGCTTGAGATCATAGCAGATTTCTTTTTGAGAAATTGGAGTCATCTTACGTTTTCTCTCTAATTTTAGTTATGTTTCTGCTTTTGAAAATGTTAAACTTTTCATCAGTTTATGACATATGTTTGGTTTTGATTGGTTTTGCTCATCAACGCACGGTAGATTCCCGTTTGTACTATCTATTAGATCTTATTAATTTACCAAAGACGGAGTTGAAGTTGAAAGGAATTACGAAGTTGAAAGGAATTACGCCTATTCATATCAGTTGAACTCTGTAATTGATTGCCTCCTGATTTTAGGTTTGACTCTATTATATTTCGGCGTCCAAAAGAGGCTGCAGAAAAGCAGAATGCGATGCAGCAGAGTACTGGATTGGTTGAAGCTGTAATTGTTGAGGTCAAAGATAGGGATAAGATAGGTGGTGCTTATCTACATTCTGATTCGATATGTTGCACTCCTGCGCTGGCAAAAGATGGGTCTTGCAAAGTAGGAGAAGTTATAATCCGCCAAGATCCTGATGACCCTAAGTGGCCGAAGCGCATACAGACCTCCTTTGAAGGACAAAGTGAAGAAGCTAATATGGGCCTTGAAACCGTCGAGATCAATAAAACTGGAATGTATTACCTTTATTTTGTGTATTGTGACCCCCAACTCAAAGGTACTACAGTTAGTGGAAGAACTGTCTGGAGAAATCCAGATGGATACTTACCAGGCAAGATGGCTCCATTAGTGACATTCTATAGCTTGATGTCACTTGCTTACTTCTTTCTTGGTGTCTTTTGGTTTTCTCGATTCATGAGATATTGGACAGATATAATTCAGCTACACTACCACATTACAGCTGTTATTGGTCTGGGTATGTGTGAAATGGCCTTGTGGTATTATGAGTACACAAATTTTGATGCCACTGGGAGGAGACCCATGGGTATAACTCTTTGGGCCGTTACCTGCAGTGCTGTGAAAAAGACTGTATCCCGTCTTCTTCTTCTCGTTGTTTCAATGGGTTTTGGTGTCATGAGGCCAACCCTTGGAGGTCTAACAGCAAAAGTGCTTCTTCTTGGCATAACATATTTTGTGGCATCTGAAGGTCTTGAGCTCGTTGAACATTTGGGAAATATCAATGATTTTGCTGGGAAAACCAGACTCTTTTTGGTGTTACCAGTTGCTCTGTTGGATGCGTGTTTTATCCTTTGGATATTTTCGTCGTTGTCTAAAACTTTGGAGAAGCTGCAGGTAGATTTCAGTAATGCTTTGTCTTTTCTGTTACTAAGAAGAGGGGTGAAGCACATTATATGCATTGTCAGGACATGTTATGTTACTTGGTAACAATATATTTCGTGCATCACATGTGGTATGCGCATTTCTTCGAGCATGACACCTTTCTTACCAGGTGGCCCTTTATTTTACCGATATTGTCAATAACTACTCCCATCGGTATGACCACCAGAATTGGAAGGTATCTCATGCATTGAGGCCTACATTAAACATTTTGTCCCATGATATACATGCAAACATAACAAATCACTAAAGAAAGATGATTAGCATACATTCATCCTTGTCATTGATCATTGTTTAGTAATTATGACTTTTTTTGTCTGTTGAGAAAAAAATTGATTAGTGATTTTTTCACGAGTCAGGTGTAAGCAGAATAAGTGAGGCTTATGCGTTATGTTTCTTGCTGATGGAACCATACATTTAGACATTATTCTCAAGGCTTTATAGCTGCATGCTTTGTCACTGCACATTCTACACCTTTTTTGTTGCTCATTTTTACAAGTAGAATATTAAGGGTTAACCTTGCTTCTCAATAACTTAAAGATGTTTGCCTTCAGGTTCGTAGAAGTATGGCTAAACTTGAGCTTTACCGGAAGTTCACCAATGCTCTAGCAATTGCTGTTCTGGTTTCTGTTGCATGGATTGGATATGAGGTAATTATTTGAACTAGTTCAAAACTCGCTATGACTGTCTTGATGTCACTACCCTCGGGGCTGCATCAATGACTCTACCAAATTATCTATATCTGAAATTCTCTGCTTGCACTGTTCGAAAGCTCTTCTAAAAAAGTTGATACTGTTAAAAGCTCAACTATTCAATGATGTTCTCTACGCCAGAGATATTCACCTAACCCAAATGAATAAAAATATTTAGTATTAAACTGATTATGATCTGTGTATGTTGGTCAGTTGTACTTCAATGCTAGTGATCAATTGGGCGAGCTGTGGCGAAAATCCTGGATGATTTCAGCTTTCTGGACATTGCTTGCTTATTTGCTTCTGGTTGTGATTTGTGTTCTTTTTGCTCCTTCTAATAACCCAACCAGGTAAGTCGTCGTGCCCTATCGACGTGCTCATTTGCTCCTCCAATTCTTTCTTCTATAACCCATTTTTATTCCAATACAGTTACTCACATATATGTATTTGTTTCCCAAGTTAACTGATACAATTAATTCAAACCATCATAGGAACTTCTATAACTCATCTTTGTGTTGTTATTTTGTCCTCCCTGTTTTCTCTGTGACTGCAGATATGCCTACTCGGATGAGACAGGTGAGGACGAGGAGGGATTGTCCCTCACCGGAACTGGCTCAAAATTGGGTGGAGACATGGCAACCATTCCAGCAGATACCGTGTTCGGGTTGGTAGAGGATCTCGAGGATAATAAGAGGGAATGACACCCTCTTCTATTTCTGAGACGGTGAGGAGCTGGCATACATCATATGATTAGCACCTTATTTAGAGGAATCTGATGTATCTGTAAACATAGTTCTTGCCCCTCCTTTTGGTAGTGTCCAATTATGTGATGTTCTCGAGTATGAAGGCGAAGAGATAATATGTCAAAACTGAAGATCACAAGCATTGACCACTATTATCTCCACTCTCGTCTCTGTCGATGAACTAATTTTCTGCATTATTCGGGCCAGACGTGCATTTTTCGTGTTACACGTGCATCGAGCCATCTTTCACACCCCTCCGTAAATCCTGCTCGAATTGATGCAAAATTAATCCAATGATCTTTTTGTTTAACATTGGCGTTCCATCTCATTTACACACTTAAAAAATCGTACATGATACTAGTGAGAGACGTCCGTGGAAGACAGCATGGTGATGTATCATTTTTCAAAAATGTCTCAAAAGTTGAATATATGTGCTATTTCGAGTTTCTCCTTCTTTTAAAATAGAATTCCACCAATATTTGGCGTTTTGGGGGTAAAATGAGACAAACCGTAGTATAAGGGCAAAATGACCAAAATAATATTAGGGGGCAGTTTGAAACTTCCGTGACAGTTCATGGGTCAAAGTGAAAATAAGCCACGAGTTAATACTAAACTATCGAAATTAAAAAGTATTAGAAAGTGGTATGAAAAACATATTTTTAAATTACATTACAAATATAATAATTTAAAAACGCATTTTTTGAAAAGCATGAAAAATACCTTTAAATTGTTATGCAGTGTTTTCAACGCAAATAAAACATTTTAACCTTTTAATCTTTTTTATGTTACTAGAACTATTAATAATATATCAAAATAATATTATTTTAAATTTTACAAAATAATTAAGCTTAAATTAAATTGGGAAATGAAAAAAAACAACTCAATGCACGAAATCATCATTCCATAAAGCATCCAACTCATGGCTCCGTCATTAAACCAAAATTCCAACTATAATTCCGTGAGTTCGGTTGCGAAAATTCAAAAAAAAGAAGAGGGAGTTTCTTTCTAACGGATGAGAATATCATTGGAATTGCAATTAATCCAAGTATCCAACGATATTTTCATACGTTCGTTAAGAGCAAAATGGGCATAAATCATTTCCTTGAAAATAAATGCCCCAGAATAAGTTTCACAGATAACATGTTTTATGTAGAGATGTGACTTAATTGATGGAATGGTCGTAGTAAGTGGGGGTCTAGTGCACTTCGATCCCTGCAAGTGGCACCGTTGAGGAAATGGTCCATGAAATTGTGTAAAATCGCAATTTCGTTAGCTTCGTTAAGTTTAAGTGTAAAATCGCAATGTTTGGGGTAAAAATAAAACTTTTTATAACTTAGTAGCTCCATTTATGGCCTAAAATGTAAATAACAAAAAGTTAAAGGTAAAAGTAACAATTAAATAAATTAAAATTAAGAAATCAAATTAGCTTAATAATTTCCGATTACTTTTCGATTTTTTTACTGATTTCTTTTTCCATTTTTAATTTCCTTTTTCTATTTTTTCGATCTTTTATTCGATTTCTTTTTTCTTTGCTTTTTTTTCTTTTTTCGATTTCTTATGGACTTTTTTTCGATTTCTTCTCGATTTTTTTACAATTCCTTTTCAATTTCTTTTTTTTTGATATTTCGATTTCTTTTCGATTACCAAGATCAGAACTTTTTTGCAAAACAACTACCAAAATTGAACATTGCTTGAGAAACAATTATCGAAATCGAACCTTTTTACAAAAAAGTATGAAAACCGGAACTTTTTGCCAAAAAGCTACAAAAACCAAATTTTTTTTGCCAAAACCGAAAGTTTTAGCTAAAACAAGTACAAAAAAAATTGAACCTTTTTACTAGGGAAAAAACTAAAAAGAAATCGAAAAAATCTAACAAAAAACTAAAAAGAAATCGAAAAAGAACGGAAAGAAATAAAAAGAAATTGGAAAAAAAACTTAAAAAAAGGAAGAATTTAACGGAGCAACAAGAATCTTGGTCATTGGGAGACAATTAGGCAGGCACAAATATATTAGGGTCACTAAGTTATAAAAAGTTTCATTTTTGACCCAAAAATTGCTATTCACCCTTAAATTTATCGGAGTTAAAGGAATGAGGACCAAATTGCACCAGTATACACACTTTCAGGGAGTTAACGGAGTTAAATTGGAACAAAGATGGTAATTGGAAGTTTAGTTCATGATTGAGATTTATTTTGAGGAGGTTGTGGTTAATTTGTGTTTAGGTATTGTTTAATGGAAGTTTTGGTATTATTTAACTATAAATTGACAAAAATAACCCTTATATCTCCCGCTTGATATATTTGAAAGCCAAAATGAGAAGGCAGAGTGCAATGAGAAGGCAGAGTGCAATGTGAAGATATAAAAGTATTAGGGGGCAATTTGAAAAAATAGCAATAATTTGGGGGCAATATGAAAAACATTAGGGGAAATCCTTATCCTTCTTCTTTAATACACCTACCTGTAAACTTTCATCAACATTAGATTTTCTTATAAAAGTTTAGGGAAAAGAGGTAGAGGGCATGGTAAGAGTGTGTTAGAGAAGAAGTGGATTAGTAGCGGACCTGCACTAGGTCATGCCTGTTCACTCGAATATGCATTTATTTTTTTGCAAAAAAATTATGTGTATAAAGGAAAAATTAATGTAAAATTAGCATTTAAATTTATATTTAAATATATTTAAGTGTTTTGAACAGTCACTTCAAAATTATGTCGATTTCGAACACGCACTTTAAAGTACCAAGATCGGCTACTGAAGTGGATGAAACTTTATTTTAATTATGTAAAATATTTTAATATGTGCCCCTATTATTGTATGTGGTACTTTCTCGAGTTCAATAATCATTTTTCTATTTAAACATTAGTGAACAAAAGAAATCGGAAATAAAACATAGGTGATGATCCGTGCCTTTTATCCTAATAATTAAAAGGAATCTCTCCATTCGCAGCTAAATATGGGACAAAGTTAACAAATAGGGGGCATGCCCAGTCTGTATAGGACCATTTTAAACATGTCGCATTGTGACTTAGAAAATATCAATGCAATTCAATCACAAGTTTTTCAAACTATGTATGCATTACATATAGACAAAAACTTCAGTTTCATAATTAAATGTGAAAAAATCTTCTCCATAATAATTTAGTTTAATGATATTTCATATTTTACATGCATATTCATCATCATGCTTCAGCATCTGTTATATATTATAAGCCAAAACTAAGCCTATATATTTGGATAAGAAACAATATTATTGGAACCACACACATGCACAATCTTAGGATAAGAAACAACATATTACTCGAACAACACATATACAATCTTATCTTCGAGGAAATTGGAAGAAAATAATGTTTTAGTTGATGGAATGAGTTGAAAATAATTTTACTCCTATAAACATATATTTTAATAATGAAGCTGCATGTGAGGCACGAGTTTTACTTTTGATAATAATAGAACAATTATGATTATGTAGTATGGTTAAGTATTGGATTGTAAATATAATAAAGCAATTTATTAGATTATTAAAGTATGATTACTAGTGAGTAGTAAGTTTTGATTATTAAGCAATCCTGGTTATAAGTGTGTAGTTACCGGAATGGGCTAGATTTAGGAATTTTCAAAACTTTACTTAACTCCGGTGGCTTGGTTTGGATCACCTAACATGATAGGAGTATATTTGTATGCATGGTAAATGGTTATAGAATTACGAATTTCATTTTAACATACAAGTTTTCGATGACTTAATATTCCAGTAATATTTGATTTGGATTTTTATTAACAATTTTCAAATTCAACTTATGTTGGATTTCCTTTGCAACATTCAAGTATCCATTCCGTGAGATATATTTTTGTCCATAACAATATTATTAATTTTGAAAGAGGTCTCAATTATTTTTTATTAAAACTGCGCAAGCATAATATATTCAATTTCGCACTTTATTAAAATCGGTTAACTTTAACGACGTCAAAGTGGATGGAATCACCAAAATGATCAGGTCAAATAGTTCGAAAGGTAAACTGAGCGATTTAATTTGATAACATTAAACCATAAAACTAACCAGAAGGAGCATGAAGAGTTTGAGCCTCTAATTTGTTATTTAACCAAATGTTGAAGTTTTAAAACTTATAAGTATATAATATTTGCTTTGTCAAAGTTGACACGTGCAATGCATACAATATTTTATTAGTTTCTATATAAAACTAAATATATGCTTGAAAGATTAAAAAATAGTCAAACAATAAAAGTGTAACAGATTTTACCGTATAAAAATATTACGAGCGATCCAAACTCCGTGCAACCGCATGTAATATTTCTTTAGTCTCTATACAAAGGTAGATGTAGAGTTGGTTATAAATAGCAATTATTGGGTATCATTGAACTCCACTCTTTATTGAGTATTTGTGTTTGAACCCAAAAATCATCCTCATTTCTTACAAGTTACAAACATGTCTTCCCATGAAAACACCAACAAACGTTCAAATGTTCCAGGCTTCAATGAATATCAATGGGTGATGCAAATTCGCCAAACATTGGAAGAAGAAATCGAAGAAGACACTGAAATTGAAGTCTGCATTTTCAGTGTCCCAAAAACTCTAATGGCAACTGATGATTCACATTGTTACACTCCTCAAATAGTCCCTATAGGCCCCTACCACTATTTCCATCCAGAAATGTACGAAATGGAACGTTACAAGCTTGCTGCAGCCAAAAGGGTGCAACAAAATTCTCCCGGAAACATCAAATTCGAAGACGTTGTTCTGCAGCTGAGAGCCTACGAGTCCAGGGTTCGCGCCTGTTACGACAGATACCTCAGGGTCAATGGCGAAACTCTAGCGTGGATGATGGCCGTCGACGCCTCCTTCATGCTAGAGTTCCTTCAGGGCTACTCCATGAGTCTTGAAGGGAGGAAGCTACTCAGAATTTCATCAAGAATGGCGCATTTGGTTGATGCCAAGGGGAAGAAATCGACGCATAACGTGATTCTTCGAGATTTCTTGATGCTTGAGAATCAAATTCCATTGTTTGTTTTGAGAAAAATGATGGAAGTTAAGTTCCATTCATTAGAGATTGGGGATGAAAAATTGTATTTGATGCTAATGGGGTTGTTTAAAGTGTTGTGTCCATTCAAAGTGATGCACGATTTGCAAGAGAAACAAGCAATGGAGTGTGCTCATTTGCTAGATATGTTATACAGATTAATTATCCCAAAATTGAAGCCCAAAGAACCAGAAGCTAAGCAATTAGACAAAGCAGAAACCAATAAAAATGTTGAAGCAGAGGACAAGAAAGAAGGTAATGATGAACAAAAACCTTATTGGGGTTCACAATATTTGAACACATTTTTTCAAGAAATGTGGAAGATTATCAAGAAGATATTAGCGGGTCCGATAAAGATCATCAAGAAGATATTCTTGTCCAGGGCTGTTGTGTTCATAACAAAATTGCCCTGGCAGATTATTTCCAATATCCCTGGAATTAAGTTTATCACCGGGCCGATTGAGACGCTACTTTCTATGGGGAAAGAGGAAGGTGGTGGTGGTGATGATGAGGAGGACGAAGACCAGCCTCCGCGTGTGGAGGAGATAGAGATCCCCTCTGTATCGGAGCTCACAAGGGCGTATTTAAGATTTGAAGCTGTTGAAGGGGGCATATTTGATGCCAAGTTCGATCCAAAAACCGCGACTTTTTATCTGCCGTGTATAAGCTTGGATGAAAATTCAGTGGTTGTCATGAGAAATTTGGTTGCGTATGAGGCGTGTAATGCATCAGGCCCGGTGATATTTTCGCGATACACTGAGCTGATGAATGGGATTATCGATACTGAAGAAGACGTGCAAATTCTTAGGGAAAGCGGAATTATCAAGAATCGTTTGAAGAGCGATGAAGATGTGGTGAAACTTTGGAATGGAATGCATAAGTCAGCTAGGTTAACAAAATCACCAAATCTTGATAAGATAATTGAGGATGTGAATAAGTACTACAAGGGGAGATGGAAAGTGAAGCTAAAGCATATGATGAAGGCCTATGTTTTTGGTTCTTGGCAAATTTTGACATTGTTGGCTTGTATTGCTCTCTTGCTTCTTATGACATTGCAATCATTTTGCTCTGTCTATAGTTGTAGTCGGTTTTTCCCAGTACAAATTATAGATGTGGCACAGGCGGAGGCGGGAAATGAATAACCAATTGGTGAATATTCCTCGATAATCTCGATCACTTATGTTGTGTTCTCGAGTGATGATCGTTCTAAAGCAAGTATGATGATCGAAATAGTAAATTTTATAGATTGTATTATTAATATAACTTATATATCTAAGATATGATAATGTTGTCAATAAGCTTTTTCGTTTAAAATATCAATTGTGATTGCTCAAAAATAGCACTATGTCCATCTTGTATATTCTTATTAATAAGAAGATGATCTAGTTAGTACATATATTGAGATACCCTTGGTCTGTGTTAATATATATTCCACTTAATTCATAGTTACGACAGATATTCTACTTTGCAATTACACTTCATAATTTCTCCATTCTCAACTCCATTCTCACACGTTGAGAATGTAGCTAAGCTGTAATAGAGTTTGTTGTAATACTAGAGACTCATTACATTGCCACTCACAAAAAAAAAATTAGGTTCAGGGGTCATATAGATAAAATAAATAATTTAGGGATACATAAACAAGATAAACATAGTCCATAAGCAAAGGGCTAAAAAATCGAATAAGAAATAATTTTTCTTTCTGATATTTACCTATTTTATTTCATAGTTTTCTTATTCAATCAACGATTTTGACTTTTACGATTCAAAATACTTATTTGATTAAACTCTAAATCAATTGGTATTGAATGGAGAGGGAGGACTAATGGAGCATGCCCTTATATTTGTTAAAGAACAATTAACTATTTCGAGTTAATGTCTAGTTGAGCTCACCTTTTCATTTTGGGAAAATGACTTTTTAGAGTTGGGGTTAAGTCATGGTCATACATGTGTCACCATCTGAGAAGAGGGGAGATAATTTTATCTTTATAAATATCTCAAAAATTAACTTGATTTTTGGAGTGACTAATATCAATTTCGATCATAATTTAGGTACCTTGGATTATGGATTAAGGAAATGGCACCACCCATCATTGAGAGTCAACACGGGCAAGAAGCAAACGAAGCCCCTCTACACAGATCATGCTCAGGACAAAATCTCATAGTCAGACTTGCTGGGAGACCTCGTCAGAAGAAGCAACTCGAAAATCTTCCACTCCTTGGGAAAACCAAGAAAATGGGAAATGCAACAAGAGAACCCACTAGACTCCGAGGGGAAATGTAACAAAAGAACCCACTAGAGTCGGTAGGAGCGAGACTTTCATACTCAGTAGGGGTGAGCATGGGTTGGGTTGGGCGGGTTTTGGCTAAACCCAAACCCAACCCAAATTTTTTCGGTTTTGAAAATTTTGACCCAAACCCAACCCAAGATTTATTTGACCCGCTGCTTCGGGTCCTCCGATTTTCGGGTTGGGTTGGGCGGGTTGTTCGGGTTAGATGTCATTAATTTTAACAATTAAAATTATAAATAAAATAACTTAGAAATAACAATAACGAAAATCATAATAATTATATAATCATGTATAGTAACTCATTCAAAATTCAAAATCCACAAATTAAGTATCGAAAACTAAAAAATATTGTAAAATTATTATGGTTGTATCATGTTTTCGTTCTAGGACATGTACACAATTAATAAAGATAAGTTAGACTAATATATATTTAACTTAGATAGCATATAATAATATTAATTACATGTAACAAAAATTAATTGATCAGTAATTACTCACTCAATGTTGATATTATTGAGATCATTTTCCTTTCGTTCAAAATCTGAACTTGAACACATCTTATTTATTTCTCTAACTATACCTGCCCATTCTTTGAAAAAATGATTTGAAGTGGTGAAAAACGAATCAGAATATTTGAGAGTGACATTGTAGAAAATCTTGAAAACTTAATAGAACCATAAATTCCTACATTATGCACATGTAGTGCCGCCTCTATGGCTATTTATATATATAAATACTAGTTTATTACGTTAGAAACTTAAAGTGAACTTACTGTAGCATCTAATTATATTAGCTATTAAATTTTGCATATGTATTTTTTATAATAAGTCTAAAATTTTAAGCGTAAAATTACAAATTTATATTAATATGTATAATATTCGGGTTGGGTCGGGTTTCTTCGGATTTCAACAGTGTAAACCCAAACCCAACCCAATTTTATCGGGTTTTGACCATTTAACCTAACCCATCAACCCATATTTTCGGGTTGGGTTGGGCTGGATTGGGTTGGCGAGTTAGGTAATTTCTGCACACCCCTCGAGAAAAACACCCACATAAAAAATGATTGGTTAGC
>CM016563.1:22132452-22231420 GCA_003412495.2 Echium plantagineum | reverse complement strand
AGTGAAGTGTTGAGGGTCATATTAGTATTATAAACATTGTTAAATGGTTTCAATATTTTTGTACAAATCTACTTTTTTGCAAAATCGAATTTTATAGCCTAAACAACTATTAAAGTCGAACATTTTTGCAAAACAACTATTAAAATCAACACATTTTTGCAAACAACTACCAAAATTGAACTTTTTTGCCAAAAAAACTACGAACCGCCCCTTTTGCCAAAATCGTACATTTTTGCCAAAACAACTATCAAAATCGAACATTTTTGCGAAACAAACACCAAAATCAAAACGTTTTTGCAAACAACTACCAAAATCCAGCCTTCTTGCCAAAGAACTATCAAATCTAATATAATTACCATTTGGCCCATAACATAGCGCTGACAATAAAGAATCCAAAGTCAACCATGTACTCTCACTCTAGAATCATGAAACTTATACTAGTACTCCATATCCGTATGTGATTATCATTATTCATTAGTGGTAGAATCATCTTAATTTAATCATCAACCATTAAATAAAAAAATTAAGTTAAAAACAATCACAAGATTATTTATAGTGGATTTACTTTTCTAATCTTAATCATGACACATGAATAAATAATTGTAAGCGATAAGTAAAGTTACTAAACAAAACATTTAAGACCGTTTAATTTGTTGCTAGATTATGAGTTATATTATCGTAATTCAAAATAAAATTAAATACTTCTTTTGTTCGCCAATGGCTCGACAGTTGCGAATTTATTTATATGAATTCTAAAATTCGATCTAGTACACAAGAAACTAGTTCAATAATCGTTCTTTAAACTTATTCCTAATAACCTAACCTACTACAACTTTGTTGATATATAGATGAAGTTTCTATTAGACCATTTAGTTATGAATAATTGATTTGGTTATAAGAACATTGAATAAAGTCAAACTTCATAATTAGTTGGAAATTCCAAATTGCAGTAAAATTATTATTATTATAGCAAGTGGGAACTCATTGACTTTGACATTTTCCTACTACTTGTTCTTAAAGCCAAAAGTTTCATCAATCAAGCAAGCATTAGGCCAAGAGAAAATTGCTAATGGCTTTGGTAAATTGTTCAAATTGTCACACACCTTTACAAGTTCCTCCAGGGTCTAGTGCCATAAGATGCGCAATTTGCCAAGCCATCACGCATATGGCTGCCGAGTCTCGCAGCCCGGCAGCCATGCCTTATTACAACAACTACCCCTCCTCGCCCTCGCCCCCGCCCCCAGCACCCTATGGTGGCTACAACCAATATAACGGCTACCAACATCCACCACCATCCCCAGTATACGCCCCGGCTCCATCGCCTTTCCAGGCCCCGATGCCATTCGGTTATAGCCCTCCCGGTCAACCAGCACCGGTTTTTGGACGCAAGAAAGCCGTGATTATTGGCATTTCGTATAAGAACACCACAAGTGAACTTCCGGGTTGCATAAATGATGCCAAGTGTATGAAGCATATGTTGACTACTCGTTTCAATTTTCCTCAAGATTCCATTATCATGCTTACAGGTAACTTCACCAGCTTTAGATGTATTGCTTTTAGTATACTTGAGCTCTAATATAAAAGTCAACTACTCAACTATTATAGATCCTGGAAGTGAGAATTTACTAGTAATGTATTATTATTTGGGTAGGAGTAGCCCCTATGGAGAAAATTCATTGATTTATGCTGGAAGTCATTATCTGTTGTTTATAGCCAATGACGGAACCAGAATTTTTATGCAACGGTGATGAAGGGAGTGAAACAAGATTTTCGGGGGGTGGACGAACGAATACTTCTTCAAAAAAAAAGTAAATAGAAAATCAATCTTCCAATAGTAGAAGCTTATTTCTCAAACAAATAAAGGGAAATTGTATCGCCCACGCCTCTTCCTAGTTCCACCACTAAAGTTATAGCCGACCCTACTTAGTGGAATATATAAGTGGGGTCGGCCTATAGTTTTGTTTAATGCATCCATAAATTTGGTTCAAATGTTGTTTCAGAGGAAGAAACTGATCCCATGAGGAAACCAACAAAGCACAACATAAGATTAGCAATGTTTTGGCTTGTACAAGGTTGTCAATCTGGAGATTCTTTGGTGTTCCATTTTTCTGGACATGGAGGAAACCAGAGAAACTATACTGGAGATGAAAGAGATGGATATGATGAAACTCTGCTTCCCTTGGATCATGAAACACAAGGTGTTATTGTTGATGATGAAATCAATGCTACACTCGTTCGGCCCCTTCCTCATGGAGTCAAGCTTCATGCTGTTATAGATGCTTGTCATAGTGGGACGATGATGGATTTACCATATCTTTGTAGGATGAACAGGTAATTGTTTGGTTAGTAAGTTCGTAGTCATTTTCGCCTAGATATGATTCTGTGTCTCCTTTTTTGGGTCTCCTTATCATGCATCATGTTTTGATCGAATGACTACACATCATGGATATTATGATACAACCACGCGATGCATAATGTATATTTTTGCAAAACGTGATTGCAGAACCGGACGTTATTCGTGGGAGGATCATCGTCCCAAATCAGGATCCTGGAAAGGAACAAGTGGAGGAGAAGTTATATCCTTTAGTGGATGTGACGATGATCAAACATCAGCCGACACAAATGTAATATAATTTCTGTATGCGTGTTTGTTTGGGACATAAAATTGTTCGAGAACGTTCATTGAGTTTTACTCTTCAGTGCCTTGACAATTCTAATTCGATAACGTAAACAAACAATGCAGTCTTTATCCAAGGTTACATCAACAGGAGCAATGACATTCTCATTCATCCAAGCAATAGAAAGTGGTCAAGGAGCTACATATGGGACTATATTGAGTTCAATGAGGACAACCATCAGAAATGATCAGAGTCCAAATCCTGGAGATATGTCTACACTTCTTGCAATGCTTCTTACTGGTGGAAGTACTCCTGTAAGAACACAGGTATGTCAAAATTCATCCTCTTTGAATGGTATAAATATGTGCAACATACCTAATAAACTAGAGTTGCATTCACCGATACAAATGCAGGAACCTCAATTAACTGCCAATGAGCCATTTGATGTCTACACGAAGCCGTTTGCTCTATGACTCAAATGATGCCTGGAGGGACTTGTTTGATACCTATTGATGATGTTTTGCTAACACAACAATAAAAATGAGCGTTTTATTAAAGAGAATGAGACACATCTTTTTATCAGGTCCGAACCGGATTCAATCCTTTCTCGATAAGAAGTCATCAAGCTGTCACCAAGCATGTCATTACAATTTGGGGACGTGATTGATTAATTGTGTGTGTTGGGTCTCAAAGAATAATGGAAGTTATCTTGTTACCTTTTATGTCTGAAACATAAAAGTAATTGAACATAAACAAAATTCCTAAGTTATTCAAAGTTGCTAATTATGCTAACCTTTTCAAAGGAATGATTATGTTATGTTTCTTTGGCACTCTGCATGTACGATTTGCAAATGTAAAACAAAACTCAAGAAAGAAGATACTTGGCAAACCTTGAGAACAGTCGATGATTCTTATTTCTTAACATACAAAGAAGATCCTCGAAAATACATTGAGATAACACTTTAACCAGTTGAGAGTTACAAACGAGTCTCGAGTCAAGTGCATAAAACAGGTGCATAGAAACTAAGTAACATAGATTAAACAGCCGCATCGAGCTACATGATTAACCAATTAATCAGTACTACAAAAATAGAGAAGTAGCAACTCTGGTAATGTGCTAGGAGTGGGGGCAAATGTAGAAGGCCGGACATGATTGCAGTAGTTCACGCCCAAGAGGGTTTGACTTCTTGCGCAATATCATCCTTGATCCTTGACTTGATTTGTTTCACAACAAAGAGATACTGGAAAGAAAGAACAAGATTCGATAGATAAATAATCAGAACGACAGAACCATAAGAAAATTAACTAAATCCTTTCTTGTTTTTTGGCGGAGATAAAACAAGTCAGTTCATACACTCACTTGGAAGGCTAAAATCAAGGGAATGTACAGCTTCCCCCTCTCATTCGGATTTGGCCCCTCAATCAACTTTTTGTCAACCAAAATACTCTTGCTTCCATTCAAAACAACATCTGTGACGGATCCGAGCAGATTTGGAATCCATGGTGTCCCATTAGGAAGTATCTGTTGTCAGGAGTCAAGATACAATATGATCACTAGCTAGAGATCAACAAAATGCAATGCAAATGAAGGCAATTATCATGTCTGGAGGAGTACAGTATGAATAACTGACCTTTTCTTCCAAATCATTCTTGTTACATCTTCCACTGTTCTCAACTAAAACGACAGGAATGGGAGAACCCTGAAGAGCAAAGCAGCAAACATATCAAGTTATCATCAACCCTTGCTACAAAAGAAGTTAAAAAACAGCAGATACCAATTTTACGTTGTCTATATGCTTAGGTTGTTATCCAATTTTGATAGTCTCATCCAAGACATGTGAAGAGAGCAAAGGTTAGGAAGTTTTGAAACCATGTTTGGTCATCTGTAAGTAATACTCTTATAATCTACAAAAATTGTAACCTTAATTTCGTGTCATATATAAAACTCCCATATGATCACATAATAGTTTTGCTTGCCTCTTCGGTAATCTAGTTCAACTTTCAAAGATTCATACTAACAGCTAACTAAAAGTCTAAAATCATCCGCAATTTACAAGAAACAGTTTACCACTCAGAGGAAATGCACTGATGAAAAAGCATAAGAACTACAAGAAACAAATATAATCAGAAAACAAAAATTATCATCTCAGTAAGGCTCTTTAGCAAGTGTCGCTCTGCTACTTGGGGGGAGTGACCTTTATATTCACAATGGCAATAAACACTGAAACATGCAAGGTCAGAAAAACTTGACTTCCCTAGAAAGTTTTTTCCCATAAGGATAGAGAAGTAAGCACCTGAGTGTCTTGTTTTCTTATCTTAGCCCCCGTGCGCACAACTTTCAACATAGCATCTGATCTTCTAGAGATAAATTCATCGTAACTCAATCCATCTGGAGGAGAGAGCTGAGCATGAGTGAGGACAACCAATCCTCTACGCCATATTTCCTTCCCAAAACTATCAGTTATAGCTCTTACAACTTGCTTATCCAAGTTGTCAACTCTATATTGGTCCAAACGGTCAACATATAGCAAGACATCTATAGTCTTGTTCAGAAGGTTAGCCTTCAAGAAGCTGCACCAAAGAAGTTACCAAGCACATTATATTACTAAAAACCAGAAGCTAAATTACAAAAGAATATATTTTGAAACTAAACGGAATGTTATAACTGTGAAGTGCGTAATACAGACCTTTTTATGATGGCAATAGCCTGGTCATTGACATACCCTGCTTCAACAATGCCCGGGGTATCGATGATATTCAAGGTGAACCCTGCTCGGAAACGTGAAACCATCACTGGTCTTGGTGTTTCTGACTGATAAATCAAAAAAGCAAAGTTTATAAGAGCACATATGTAATTGATTTCTGGTCACCACCAATCATCAAGATGGCTTTTCTTCTTTGCATTCTTGAACTTAATAATAAGCATAGTTGCATCAATACCTGGAAAGCACTAACATTCACCGCTCTTTCACCTATAAGTGAATTCACAGTTGAAGATTTCCCAACACCACCTTTCCCCATCACAAGAATAGTCAGAGTGTCTACATTCTGCATTTTCAATATATTTTAGCTAATTGAATAAATATTGGCTAACACAATTTAGGGATACAGAAGAATCGGCTAAAAAACTAAAACAGACAACTATAGCTTTTGAAACCTTATTTTGACAAAAGAGATTTCAGCTTATAGCTAATATCATTATAACTCTACATAAACCTGTTGCATCAGACAATTCATGCAATTCGACAGAATATTAAACAAACAAACGAAAACAGACACGCACAAAAAACTATCTATTTTTTTCGAATCTTTCAGCAAAATCATATTTTTAATAGAAGGGGTTCCCTTTTATTGCAAATCATCATTGTAACCAAGAAAAAGGAATTCCACTTTACTGCAAATCATCATTATAGTTCCACAGAAAACCAACCTCTTGGTACAATTTGCTAAATAATTCATTCAATTTGACGGAACAATCAGCAACAACAAACTATCTTCTTCCAAATATTTCACCGAAATCTTAGTTTAAACAAATGGGGTTCCAGATTACTACAAAACATCATTAAAATTCCCCCAAAACCAACCTCTTAAAAAACATCATTAAAATTCCCAAAACCAACTTCTTACTACAATTGACTAAAAATTCATACAATTTGACGGAATAATCAACAACAAAGCAATCTGTTTTCCAAATCCCTTAACTTTTACTAAATGGGTTCCAGTTTTGAAGCTAATCATTATAATTCCACAAGAAAAAACCAACCTCTTGCTTCAATTTGCTAAACAATTCATGCAATTTGGTTTGTGTAGCAGAAGGAAACTGCTGAATCCCAGACCACTCTCTAATCATCTGAGCAGCCATTGATATCTACAAACACAACCAACATCATACTCAAACAACCAAACCTCCATAAATGCACTTATCAAATTAAATATAATTAAATCTACAATTAGTTTCATCCTTAAAACAAAAAGAAACAAAATGAAATTGATAACGAACCTTAATTATTGTTCAAAAGGTGGTTGTCTGTATTGGGAGACAATGTGAAAGAGAGGTAAAGATTGAAACTTTGAAGGGGTTTAAGAGGAACCCTTATCTCACAACTACTGAGTTTTTGTCTCCTACCATCTAGGTATTTTTTCTAAGTCCTTTGAGTCTACTGGTATTTCAATTTGACCCAAATTGTAACTTCATATTTTAACTCCTTTCAAGGAATATCCATTATCCAAGTATGCAATTTTATATCGTAGTTTTTTTTTTATCGTAGTTGTTGAATAGTAAAAAAAATGGCAAATGATAATGCCATTGTTTAATTGTTTTATGACTTTCATTCTATGATTTATAATTACAATATTGTCTGTTAACAATAGAATACTTTTATTTCTATTTAAATAATGAAAATATGAGCAAATTTTATAGTTAACAATTGAGATTACGACGAAAATATAGTTTGATGAAAAAGATATAAAAGGAATTTAACATGATTTTGCTATGGCGATATGAAAATTACTCTGGCATCATCACTAGTCTAAAAAAATAGTACACGTAAAAAAAATTGTAGCCAGAAAGTAGATTAAGGAAAATAAAAAGTAATTACAAAATATATTAAAAATGTAAAATGACAATCAATTAAAATTATGTTATTGGTTGGTTTATAACTTCATAAGAAAAATTAATCAAAAATTATATTGAAAATGTACTTGGAAACGAAAATTTAAGACTCGAAAGATAAATAATAATAATAAAAAATCTCACCAAACTTCCATGTAGTAGATTCTGGGTTCAAGTCTAGTAGTCGTTTGTGATAATTGTCCCACATTTCATTTTTAACTCTCTATTAGTTAGTAATTTATGTTTCGTTATTTGTAATACTATTATACACATACTTCCATCCCTAATTTATGAAAAGAAAAAAAAAAGTGAAAATTTTATCAATTTTTGTCCCCAATGATCAAATGGAATCTCAACACTTTCTATAGTTCACTCAACAACTTTATATACGATATCCCAACATAATTTCTCCTAAGAACTCCCAATCACACTTCAGAAAATGTTAGCAAACATCTCCTACAAGTAAATTTGGCAACAAGATGTCAATAGAGACCAGAGGCAAACTAACAACTGAAGAGAGCATTCTCTGCTACAATTCCAGGATTGTCGACGAGGGCGGAATTAATTGGTCTGGCTGACATTACACACAGGAATGAAATGAATTATTTGGACCACAAATGCACTAGGCCAGATGAATTTCCAGTGTAGATCTCGTCGTGCTCTTCGTCATAAAATAGAGCAGTAATATCCTCCAAGGCCTTGGCGACAGCGCTTTTGACAGATGATGCTTGGGACCGCTGCTTTGGGTTGCGCATTTTCCCACCAGAACTAGAACTGCTGGCTTTTATAATTGCAAGGGATTTCCCTGTAGGTATATCGTTGATATAGATCGACCCGGCTGTAAAATAATGTAAGAGAAATCAGCAAGACAAACATGAAGCATGCATCATAATGGAAATGTTACTGACGAATATAAGCAATCTCAACCATTTGTGATCGTGGCTTCATCACAAACACCAACGTGCTCAAAGCAGTCTGAAGGCTCGTGCCTCAGCAAGGTGTGTGTAAGTGGGGTGGGGGGTGGGGGGGGCCGGGGGGGGGGGGTGTGGAGAATTTTACACAAACTTATTACTCCTGTGATAATTGGGAGGCTGCTTATGAATTGGTCCAATATAAAGTGCAAAGACTATCTACAACTTCACAATAGATAAGAAGGAAAACTTCAACAACACAACAAACATATAACACACAAACAAATAACAAGAAATTTTAAGAAAATAATCTGTGAACTATACTTGCCTTTTGCTTCTGATGATAATGTGCCAGCTGCTTTACAATAGGAGATGATAATATCTTCATCACTGGTTCTGTTTACGCTGATCAGATTGCAGGCAGGAGGCCACAAAAGACGATCCTCATAAGAAGTGACTAGATTCCAATGGATGTCCCGAATGGAAACTGTTCGGTTTTCAAATGTCAAGAACAATTGTTTCTTATGCAGACATATGAATGTTGATAGAGTTACGAAATCAGTCTGGTTAACTTCTGTAAACTCAGAATTGTGGACCTGTATAGATAGAAAAATAGCAGTCTGGTTTAGCAGTTGGCCAACAGAAAACCGAACTATTGCAAAGAATTTAGCAGAATACTTACATCAACAATCTTGAGATTCTCATTTTTTTGCTTGACAAGAAGCTTTTTGTTGAACCATTTAATGAAATCCACCTTCTTGTCTGGGCAAAGGAGATGGTCGAAAGATTTGAGAGCTGTACCATCCTCTGTTGAAATAGTCTTCAGACACAAATGGCCATCATCCTTGAGAAATGCTATATATACCAATTCTTGACTGATTTTACAACAGAACAACAGATACGACGCTTAAATTAAGACCACGCAACAGTTATTTGGTACATAACAATGCCAGCATATGTAGAAGAAAGAAGATTGGAGAGAACTTTAGGAATGGCAGAAGTCAGAGTATAGGAAACATGTCAACATATGATGCAACATATTATTAGACAAAACACCACAGATACACTAGGAAATATTGAACAAAACATATAATCCTTGAAGACAAATCAATTCCAATTACAACAGCGGAACAATCTCAGTTCCCAAGAGAAAATATTCCGCTCTGAATAGTTTTTATTAATAGTGTCTGTGATTATTAAGACATATAGGCATACCCACCTAAAAGCATGTATAATACACACACAAATACATCAAGAAGACAATAAATTAGTAGTGAATAAAAAAGATAAATGACCATATATTCACAGGAATCCAGATTCAGCTTCAAACATATCAAATACTAAGAACAAAGACAAAACAGAATGACAAATATTATGCAGTTTGAATATTATAAACTAACAGGCCCCTCAGGATAGTTTTGCCTCAAGTAAGCGGATGGGAGTGTTGGCTTGCCAGCCTGTGGGACTACAACCACCAACCTCCCATCAAACAATGTAAATTGTACAAGCTTTCTAATCAATGAACAATTTAAATCTAAGTGCCTTTGAACCCAAATAAGTTTCCCAAGCTGACTTCCGCAACAATAATGAGAAGACATCATATAAGCAACATTTAATTAACAATTGACGTTGACACGAAAAAACTATATCAACTAAAAATAAAAATAATACCAGATTTGGTACCCCTGAATGTTCTTATCTGAAATAGAGCACAGCATTACGTTGTTTTCCAGGTCATATATCTTGTACACACTGTCAAATCATATGCATTAGTATGAAACAAGCCCTCTAGTAAAGTTCCCAAGGCTTCTATAATAGAATGAACTCAAGGCATAGGCATTACCTATCACGATTAGAAAAGGTGAAAGCCATTCCATTATAGTCATCGAAGTCCACAAAACCAAACGACTCTGACCCAAACAAAGGAAATCCTACATGTGGTTGACCACGTTTTATAAACCTGGACAAATACATATGCGCCACATAAGAGGAGAAAAACGAAATTAGACTACAAATATTTATAATTCAGGTGTAATATGAACATACGTCATTGAGGTGATTCTACAATGCAAACAATCGAGTGTGTCTGAACCAAATGAAACAGTGATGATTGCGTCATTTCTTTTGTCGTAGAATATGTTGTGGATAACTTCACTAGGACTGGTATTAAGGAAGCATATCCGCTGGTTAGTCTCTGTAAGTACCAAGGGGCTTATATCAGTCTCATGCGTAATCCCAGAAAATAAGGGGAATGTACTAAAGATGAAGAAAGTAGAGATCCAAGGTAGCATTTTACCTCGGGAAAATGCAGCACACACGCCATAACCTGCAAGTGAGAAGACAATGCCACATGCAGCTACTATCTTGACAATTTCTAACCTCTCCTTAAGAAATTTTAATTCTGGGGAGCAGGCTCTCCTTGGGTCATACTCCGCCTAAAGCCATTGTCAGAGTGCCAGACACAGTATAAACAAAACATGTCCAATGCCAACCGGCATCACGAGAGGAAAATTATTCTTAGTTCACTTTCAACAAGCCGCACTGATGAAAGATAGACCGCATGAATAAAAGTTTGTTGCTAAATAACATTCAGCAGAATAACAATAATAATTTCATTTCATTTGCAGGCAGAAGCCAAAGACCAATTGTTAATATTAGACAGGTTTCTCAATTCTCACTAACAGAAGTCAACCTATACATAATATATCCTTCATCAATAAGAATCGAGCCCCTTAAAGAAGTTGGAAACGGAATTCTTTGAGCGCTTAAAAGGATAAGGACTAAATAAGATAGAGACCTTTCAATGAATATAGTGTAAAATTGTTTAAAACGCCTACTCCTATCTATATATTGACACAATTTAAGATAATTTCTTGAGTAGTTAATCTAGCTCCGTCCTATAAATTATCTAGTTTGATTTCCAATTAACAAAAATCGCAAACTTAATTGTCATGCATAAGTCATAACTAAGATTTAAATCAAGATTATCATGATTGAAGTATCCTACATTGCATATACTATCTGCGGACACATCTTTGACCAAATTCTATCCCTACAATGTATACAAGAACATCTGATTTCAAAATTTAAACATTCAAGAACCAAAACAAAACAAAAAACTACAGAAAAATGGATAATCCTTTAGGGGCACCTACCCTAAAGGATTAAAAACATCGACAAAAATTTCCAATGCTTCTACATATGCTCTCTTTTAGGCGAAATGGCGAGTAGTACACAACATTAACAATGAGATAAAACCACTTAACAAAAAATGCAGACCTGCAACACGAAGCATTCCTTTGCATCACCCATACTAAAAGCACGATCACCCTTCGACGAAGACTCCCTTGTTTGAAGCTTCCTATCACTATTCACAACCCCGTCAATTCTTACAGATCAATTCAAACCTCGAAAACTACATAAAGTATCAAAATGCAACCAATATATTAGTATATGCTTGATCTTTAAAAGTTGGAAAGTTTTGTTTACCTTTGAAAAAAAAATGTTGAAAACCACTAATCGAAAGTACCCAATAAGCAAGATAAGAGCTTATGCTTCAAGATTTTCAAGAATCAAAATGAAACCATCATATGAATGATATATGCTTGATATTTAAACGTAGTGGTTATATTTGAAAACAGAATGTTGAGAATACTTAATAACATGCACACAATAACAAAGACCGGGGCTTTTTCGTTGGAGGTTTTCAAGAAAGCTAACTAATTTTCTGTTACATAAAAGGGTGGGAAAGTGAGAATCTTTGCTAAACAAAAGTGAGAAAATTTTGTTTATATTTTGAGAAAAATTGAAAAGGCCAATTTCATAAATTCGGGTGGGGATGTTATTTAGCTCAATAAATTTTGATGAGAGTTATTTTTCAAATTTTTTGTCCAAGTATGTATATTTTGCAAAATTCTCTAGGAAAGTATCCAATTGGAGTGTTCCTTGTTTGAATTTGATTGTTATAGTTTGCTTTTAGTTTTGGATTATCGCAATGCATACACATGTCAAAATATTAACGCAATACAACATTGAATATCACCAAAAATATAACATACCATATTTTCCTGTCCATTTAAGCTTCTCTACGTGGGCAAAGGAGGGGAATTGAACGAACCACTATGTGACTTAATAGGTGTTATATGTCCTTAAGATAGTGATAAGTGACTCGTTTATTTTTAAAAAGTTAAATCAATACTCCATTCAATCCAAAATAGTGGGCATGTGATTTTTTCGAAATTGAAATTCAACCATCAATTAATAACTAATGCTCATTCCAAAATATATAAAAATTATATAGTTGAATTTATCTTTTAAAGTACTTTCATAATATAAGTTTTCCAAAAAATTTATGATATAAATAAAGAGTTATTGAAGGCCAAAGACAAATATTTTGGTTTAGATGGAATAGTAGCAAAGAAAACACATATAATAATTTTGGGTGTGCATAACATAAAGTGTCGTAGAAAGTGTAATTAAAGGTTGACTTTGTTGTTATACATTAATCTCAAATTTTGAAGTAAATAATTGAATATTAAAAAGATAATAATACTTAAATCCTTCAAAAATAATACTAAATCATATTAGCAAAATAGAAATTTTGATTATACATGTTTCAAAATATTCACTATTTGAATATATATGTTTCAAAATGATCTTTTCAATCATATATGTTCCAAAACGCATCGCACTTTGTATTTCCATTGTATTAACCATTAAAGTTGATTGTTTTACAAACTGACAAAGTAAAATTATTCAAAACTCATTTTTTAGATAATTTATTCTCTTAACAAAAAATCTCGAGATAAATATTTATGTCTAGTTATATTTCAAATAATACACAATTAAAGAAATTGTCAAACAAGAAATAGATAAAAGCAAAAAGAAATAGCGACTTCTTAAAAGACTTCAACGAATAATGTAATTATCTTTGGACAATTTTACCCCTCTAACTTTGTCAAAAATTGTCAAACACAATAGTCAATATGACATAAGTACCATATGAGATGCTCTTTAAAACATGTATCCAAATATTGAACGTTCGAAAATATATGATCGGATGTGTCCGTAAAGTAAAATGTAAGGTAGTTTATGTCTCCAAAACTTCAATTCATTTTATTGAAGTGTTTACTTTTCCGAGATGATGACCGAACAGTGAAAGACTTCAGTTCCAATGTTGTGAACATATTTTGAAAACAAATAAAATAAAAGTAAAATAGGGAATACAAAGTAATCTCGACTCTCGTTAGGAGCAACATAAAAATATGCATAAAAAATAAACTGCTTGGGGAAAGGAACCTATTGAGTAAATTTCAGCCAAACTGAAAGGAAACAAAACCACTAGGATTAGCTCAGTGGTTACTCGGTGTTACTCGCTATCTAGATACGAGGCCTGGTTCGAGTCCTTGCAAACAAAGGTCGAATTTACAAACAAAAAAACTGAAGGGGAACATGAAAGAAAAAACTTCTGATAATTATAATCAAATTATTAAACTGTAAGGTTTAATCAAAATTAACCAGCCCATACATGAAAATGTGAAATACCATAAAGCTTCACCATGGGAGTAAACAAAGAAAGTAACAAGAATTATTGCTGAATCCTTCTTCTTAGAGTTTTCTCATCGATAACAAATGATACCGAGCAACAAACTACAAAGCTCGACTCAATTTCCTTCAGGCTCAGGTTTATCAATGAATGTCTTCTTGATCCAATCGAACGGCTGAACAAACAAAAGCAGAAAATAAAGACCAGTATTAGGAGAAACCTTTAGGGAAACATGTCTAATTTAAGTGAGTAAAAACTGAGAGTTGGATCCAGAGAACAAATCATTCCCAAAGCTTATTTACTTACAATAAATTACTCGCACATATAAGTATATGACGCCTACAATACTAAACTAATTGAATTATTCACCGCACTTTGTGCATCGTTTACGATATTCATACATCAACACATACAAAACATAGCACCAATGCAAGATGTTTTAACAACTTGAAAGATATCTCTGTTGACATCGTGAACAACAAATTTCGTAGTAGTTCTTCTTCGTGAGGTAGAATAGCCCAAGGGCAAACAATTATACGTGTCGTAATTATTATATTCATCCATAATAAAAACAAAATATAGCACTAAATAGAGTATTATTGGTTTCAAAGTCGGGCAACCTAGATGAGTAAATTGTCCCACAGGTTGCAAAAGCACATCACACAATTTCTTTAAAAGTCAGAGCTTTTATTACACCTATCAGCATCAACAATTCAATCAAGTCAAATTTCCTTTATCAAGCTGAGCAAAAAACAATCGATATAAAATCTCGATTTTGTACTGAAACGCACTAATCTTTCATCAATTCGGAGAACAATCAATCTCAGCCAACACCCATCACTAAATTCCCAATTACAATACACAAGAACCTAAATTTAATCCAACAATTTTCTCATATAAGCGATACAATACAACCTCCAATCTGATTCAATTGACCTTTTTGTTTTTCCATGTCAAGTTATGACCATCAATTACGAAAAAAAATCACAAAAAGACTAATATTATAAACATCATTTCAATGACAAACCATATACAAGATTTATGTTATTAGAAAAATAAATAATAACTGGTCAAAGATGGACATCGACAACTATCGATTAATAAAAATAATTTTTTTCTCAATAAACAGAACAATTAACATATGCAGATAGCATATAAAAGTCAAACAAATGAAAAGTCCAGATCTAAAATGGGAAGAGAGATATGAAGCTGACTTGAACGAGGAAGATGGCGCCGGAGAAGGCGGCGACACCCCAACCGGCGGCGGCTTTGATGTCGGATGACTGAGGACGGCGGTTTGGGTTGAGGAATTTGAAGAGCCCCGAACCTGATGCTGCTCCTGACATGATTTGTTGACTTTTTTGATTGAGTCAAAATCCAATCGAAATGAATACTAGGTATTTTTTTGGTGTCTGGAATCGAGAAATGAAGGGGTTTTGCGTATTTATGTGACTGTTAGCGTTGTTTTCTGAGCTCAGACAACTGTTATACCCACGCACAAATTATAATAGAGTAATTAAAATGTAGTAATTTCACTCCAAACAAACACTATTTTAAAGCTCATCGAATAGCCTAATGAAAACAACTTTTGCTAGTAACTAGAAGGTTTTGGGTTCGGAATTCATATCATCGCTAATTTTCTATGAAAAAAACACAATTTCGATGTGTATACTTGTTCAAATTGAAAAATCAAGTATTGATGGATCACAACAAACTATAGAATCCAGTCCAATCACTCTTGTTTTGTTCAAGAACTTCTTACTCGGTCACTCACATAACAGTTAATTCAACTCAAACACCTTTTGATTTTACGGATTTAATGTGTGGTGCTTTCTAAAATAATCAGAATCTTGATCGTGTGACGTGTGAATCGTAACAATCACATCATTAGTATATCTTATATGTGCCAACTTTTACATTTGACCCGAGATAATTGTACCAATAGTCTTTAATATTTTACCAAAGCTACGAACTATTTTCTTCATTTTGATATAGAATTTACAAAAAAAATCTTTAAATTTTGAGTTAATCGAATAGCCTAGTGTAAAAGGCTCTTGCTAGTGATCAAAAGGCTCTAGGTTCGAAACTCACATCTATCGCTAATTTACAAAAAAAAAAAAAAAGTTCTTTAAATTTTCATTGGGATCACTTCAAAGAAAATGTAATTCTAGAATCTATTCATCCCTCGAATTGCAATTTAATTTATACATTTATGATCAACACAATTATATATTAGTATATTACCATATTAATTGTCCTTTACTTATTGATTTCATTCTTTAAAGTTGTTCAATAAGACTTGCGCACATTATTGCAACTACAAAATAAATCCTTCCACAATTGATTCAAATATTAAATACAAGATTATATGTTCACAAATTTTACTTAATCTTATTATGTAATTTAAATTCAACAATTTTACGAAAATAATATTTCACGTGTAATATGATCAAATCATCAATTAGCTACTAGCTAGCCAAAATTGTCTAAAACATAATTTTTGACACTACGGTGCACAAAATACACAATCAAATTCATAAAAAAATTAGTGAAATGGTAAATTGGTGATATATTCACATCAATATATTTAGTAACAGTATACAGTACACAAATACACAATCACCTTCATCTAATTCCCTTCTGCAAAGCCATCAACAAATCAAGAACCCTTCTCAAATATATGGTGATATAGATTTAAGAAGCAATGGAACATGATCCGAGGTTCATTAACCTCAAAAAAATGTTGGGTTTTTTGTATTTGCTTATTGTCTATGCTGTAACAGGTGTACAAGGTTCGATCCATGATTACAAGAACGAACATTTCAAACCAAGGTTCAACTCCTTCTTCTTCCATGGTGGAAGTGAAGGCCTCCATGCTTCCAGAGTTCAAGAACACGATGAGAGTAATCCCCTTAATGGAAAATCATTTATTAGGTAGTTTCTTTACTGATTCAATATGAATTTAATTACTGAATTGTTTTATGATAACTCGTTAAGCGACCACAGTTAGTGGTATAAGACTTTGGTTAGGTTTCGGTTTGGATGAGACATTATATTTATACAGTCGACCTCACATAGTGCCTTAGTGGGATAAAGCTTGGTGTGGTTTGGGTTTTGATGAGATGTATTCTTATATAGCACACCCCACTTAATGGAATAAGGCTTCGATTAGTTTAGTTTGGTATTCAACAAGGCATTATTCATATAGCCGACCTCACTCAGTGAGATACGACTTGGTTTGGTTTGGATTGGGTTGGGTTGGCTTTTGATGATCGTCTTCAAGGCTGAATCTTGAATTGGTGACTTTTTTTTTCTGTTTCCATTGAATGGTTAACTAACAAGATTGCTGTGGAAGATGCTGCCTCCATCTGTAAAATATTGTCCACTTTGGTTTTCAGTGGGTCAAAAGTCACAAACTCTGATTAACATACCGACTTTTGATTTTATTCAGAACTTTCCTGTTAATAGCATGTTAAAAATGCCATCTTTTGTGTGTATCATCCTCAGATATGATGCAATATATACAAAATATTTGTTTGAGTTTATGTAGTCGACGACGCAATTTAAAATTGGACACTTTTTTAGGGATTGAGGGAGTAGTAAACAATCTATATTTACATCTTTTGCCTAGATATGGTGATGTCCCTTTCATTTTCTATTTTTTTAGTTATAGGAATGGCTAATTGTTTATGTTTCATTACAAAATTTTGATTTTTATATTGTATAATAGTGTGATCAAATTGGTGGTTTATGTTATCCTCTTGTTTTTTAATAGATTGTGGTGATAATAAACCAGTCCTAATCCGCTTGTAGTAACTTTGCCATGTGAAAGAGGAAAAATAGATTGAAATAAGTCTGAAATGCTGAACCCTGTTAGGGCTACTTGTCTGAAGGAAGTTTATTGGGTTAACATTCAACTAGCGTATATCAGAACGAGTGCTCCAGAAAAGAAGTATAAGGTCTCATCTAATAGGTGCACGTGGGACTAAGAAATTTGCTTCTTCAGTCTTTAGTTCAGGGTGTCAGCTTTGATCATCTCAATTTGAATGACTCTGGTTGAGAAATTTGAAGGTCGAAAAAGTATAATTCCTAAATCTTGTTGGACATCATAATACGCTTCTCAAAATATTCGATATATTATAATCAAATTTCGTGCTCATATTAGCTGTTAGTCCTGCTGATTCATGTAATCGTAGCTTGAAAAGCAGTGTCAGATTTTACTACCTTTTTTGTTACAGTTAATGATAATTGACTAAGTTAGATACTTTTGAGACTTGAAAATTGAATTAGTGAAAATTTGAGAAGAAAACGATTATGGAGATCGTAGGCTAATATATATTCTCATTCTACTTTCATTTTTAATCTATGTCATTAATGGTCTAGCAAATTCATTTAGCCTCAACATGAAACCAAGGAACTTAATAATTTCAGTGTTCATGGAAAATGGTACTACCCTCAGCTTGAGATCATAGCAGATTTCTTTTTGAGAAATTGGAGTCATCTTACGTTTTCTCTCTAATTTTAGTTATGTTTCTGCTTTTGAAAATGTTAAACTTTTCATCAGTTTATGACATATGTTTGGTTTTGATTGGTTTTGCTCATCAACGCACGGTAGATTCCCGTTTGTACTATCTATTAGATCTTATTAATTTACCAAAGACGGAGTTGAAGTTGAAAGGAATTACGCCTATTCATATCAGTTGAACTCTGTAATTGATTGCCTCCTGATTTTAGGTTTGACTCTATTATATTTCGGCGTCCAAAAGAGGCTGCAGAAAAGCAGAATGCGATGCAGCAGAGTACTGGATTGGTTGAAGCTGTAATTGTTGAGGTCAAAGATAGGGATAAGATAGGTGGTGCTTATCTACATTCTGATTCGATATGTTGCACTCCTGCGCTGGCAAAAGATGGGTCTTGCAAAGTAGGAGAAGTTATAATCCGCCAAGATCCTGATGACCCTAAGTGGCCGAAGCGCATACAGACCTCCTTTGAAGGACAAAGTGAAGAAGCTAATATGGGCCTTGAAACCGTCGAGATCAATAAAACTGGAATGTATTACCTTTATTTTGTGTATTGTGACCCCCAACTCAAAGGTACTACAGTTAGTGGAAGAACTGTCTGGAGAAATCCAGATGGATACTTACCAGGCAAGATGGCTCCATTAGTGACATTCTATAGCTTGATGTCACTTGCTTACTTCTTTCTTGGTGTCTTTTGGTTTTCTCGATTCATGAGATATTGGACAGATATAATTCAGCTACACTACCACATTACAGCTGTTATTGGTCTGGGTATGTGTGAAATGGCCTTGTGGTATTATGAGTACACAAATTTTGATGCCACTGGGAGGAGACCCATGGGTATAACTCTTTGGGCCGTTACCTGCAGTGCTGTGAAAAAGACTGTATCCCGTCTTCTTCTTCTCGTTGTTTCAATGGGTTTTGGTGTCATGAGGCCAACCCTTGGAGGTCTAACAGCAAAAGTGCTTCTTCTTGGCATAACATATTTTGTGGCATCTGAAGGTCTTGAGCTCGTTGAACATTTGGGAAATATCAATGATTTTGCTGGGAAAACCAGACTCTTTTTGGTGTTACCAGTTGCTCTGTTGGATGCGTGTTTTATCCTTTGGATATTTTCGTCGTTGTCTAAAACTTTGGAGAAGCTGCAGGTAGATTTCAGTAATGCTTTGTCTTTTCTGTTACTAAGAAGAGGGGTGAAGCACATTATATGCATTGTCAGGACATGTTATGTTACTTGGTAACAATATATTTCGTGCATCACATGTGGTATGCGCATTTCTTCGAGCATGACACCTTTCTTACCAGGTGGCCCTTTATTTTACCGATATTGTCAATAACTACTCCCATCGGTATGACCACCAGAATTGGAAGGTATCTCATGCATTGAGGCCTACATTAAACATTTTGTCCCATGATATACATGCAAACATAACAAATCACTAAAGAAAGATGATTAGCATACATTCATCCTTGTCATTGATCATTGTTTAGTAATTATGACTTTTTTTGTCTGCTGAGAAAAAAATTGATTAGTGATTTTTTCACGAGTCAGGTGTAAGCAGAATAAGTGAGGCTTATGCGCTATGTTTCTTGCTGATGGAACCATACATTTAGACATTATTCTCAAGGCTTTATAGCTGCATGCTTTGTCACTGCACATTCTACACCTTTTTTGTTGCTCATTTTTACAAGTAGAATATTAAGGGTTAACCTTGCTTCTCAATAACTTAAAGATGTTTGCCTTCAGGTTCGTAGAAGTATGGCTAAACTTGAGCTTTACCGGAAGTTCACCAATGCTCTAGCAATTGCTGTTCTGGTTTCTGTTGCATGGATTGGATATGAGGTAATTATTTGAACTAGTTCAAAACTCGCTATGACTGTCTTGATGTCACTACCCTCGGGGCTGCATCAATGACTCTACCAAATTATCTATATCTGAAATTCTCTGCTTGCACTGTTCGAAAGCTCTTCTAAAAAAGTTGATACTGTTAAAAGCTCAACTATTCAATGATGTTCTCTACGCCAGAGATATTCACCTAACCCAAATGAATAAAAATATTTAGTATTAAACTGATTATGATCTGTGTATGTTGGTCAGTTGTACTTCAATGCTAGTGATCAATTGGGCGAGCTGTGGCGAAAATCCTGGATGATTTCAGCTTTCTGGACGTTGCTTGCTTATTTGCTTCTGGTTGTGATTTGTGTTCTTTTTGCTCCTTCTAATAACCCAACCAGGTAAGTCGTCGTGCCCTATCGACGTGCTCATTTGCTCCTCCAATTCTTTCTTCTATAACCCATTTTTATTCCAATACAGTTACTCACATGTATGTATTTGTTTCCCAAGTTAACTGATACAATTAATTCAAACCATCATAGGAACTTCTATAACTCATCTTTGTGTTGTTATTTTGTCCTCCCTGTTTTCTCTGTGACTGCAGATATGCCTACTCGGATGAGACAGGTGAGGACGAGGAGGGATTGTCCCTCACCGGAACTGGCTCAAAATTGGGTGGAGACATGGCAACCATTCCAGCAGATACCGTGTTCGGGTTGGTAGAGGATCTCGAGGATAATAAGAGGGAATGACACCCTCTTCTATTTCTGAGACGGTGAGGAGCTGGCATACATCATATGATTAGCACCTTATTTAGAGGAATCTGATGTATCTGTAAACATAGTTCTTGCCCCTCCTTTTGGTAGTGTCCAATTATGTGATGTTCTCGAGTATGAAGGCGAAGAGATAATATGTCAAAACTGAAGATCACAAGCATTGACCACTATTATCTCCACTCTCGTCTCTGTCGATGAACTAATTTTCTGCATTATTCGGGCCAGACGTGCATTTTTCGTGTTACACGTGCATCGAGCCATCTTTCACACCCCTCGGTAAATCCTGCTCGAATTGATGCAAAATTAATCCAATGATCTTTTTGTTTAACATTGGCGTTCCATCTCATTTACACACTTAAAAAATCGTACATGATACTAGTGAGAGACGTCCGTGAACGACAGCATGGTGATGTATCATTTTTCAAAAATGTCTCAAAAATTGAATATATGTGCTATTTCGAGTTTCTCCTTCTTTTAAAATAGAATTCCACCAATATTTGGCGTTTTGGGGGTAAAATGAGACAAACCGTAGTATAAGGGCAAAATGACCAAAATAATATTAGGGGGCAGTTTGAAACTTCCGTGATAGTTCATGGGACAAAGTGAAAATAAGCCACGAGTTAATACTAAACTATCGAAATTAAAAAGTATTAGAAAGTGGTATGAAAAACATATTTTTAAATTGCATTATAAATATAATAATTTAAAAACGCATTTTTTGAAAAGCATGAAAAATACCTTTAAATTGTTATGCAGTGTTTTCAACGCAAATAAAATATTTTAACCTTTTAATCTTTTTTATGTTACTAGAACTATATTTACCATGATACATGTTTAATAATATATCAAAATAATATTATTTCAAATTTTACAAAATAATTAAGCTTAAATTAAATTGGGAAATGAAAAAAAACAACTCAATGCACGAAATCATCATTCCATAAAGCATCCAACTCATGGCTCCGTCATTAAACCAAAATTCCAACTATAATTCCGTGAGTTCGGTTGCGAAAATTCAAAAAAAAGAAGAGGAAGTTTCTTTCTAACGGATGAGAATATCATTGGAATTGCAATTAATCCAAGTATCCAACGATATTTTCATACGTTCGTTAAGAGCAAAATGGGCATAAATCATTTCCTTGAAAATAAATGCCCCAGAATAAGTTTCACAGATAACATGTTTTATGTAGAGATGTGACTTAATTGATGGAATGGTCGTAGTAAGTGGGGGTCTGGTGCACTTCGATCCCTGCAAGTGGCACCGTTGAGGAAATGGTCCATGAAATTGTGTAAACTCGCAATTTCGTTAGCTTCGTTAAGTTTAAGTGTAAAATCGCAATGTTTGGGGTAAAAATAAAACTTTTTATAACTTAGTAGCTCCATTTATGGCCTAAAATGTAAATAACAAAAAGTTAAAGGTAAAAGTAACAATTAAATAAATTAAAATTAAGAAATCAAATTAGCTTAATAATTTCCGATTACTTTTCGATTTTTTTACTGATTTCTTTTTCCATTTTTAATTTCTTTTTTCTATTTTTTCGATCTTTTATTCGATTTCTTTTTTCTTTTCTTTTTTTTCTTTTTTCGATTTCTTATGGACTTTTTTTCGATTTCTTCTCGATTTTTTTACAATTCCTTTTCAATTTCTTTTTTTTTGATATTTCGATTTCTTTTCGATTACCAAGATCAGAACTTTTTTGTAAAACAACTACCAAAATTGAACATTTCTTGAGAAACAATTATCGAAATCGAACCTTTTTACAAAAAAGTATGAAAACCGGAACTTTTTGCCAAAAAGCTACAAAAACCAATTTTTTTTTTGACAAAACCGAAAGTTTTAGCTAAAACAAGTACCAAAAAAATTGAACCTTTTTACTAGGGAAAAAACTAAAAAGAAATCGAAAAAATCTAACAAAAAACTAAAAAGAAATCGAAAAAGAACGGAAATAAATAAAAAGAAATTGGAAAAAAAAACTTAAAAAAAGGAAGAATTTAACGGAGCAACAAGAATCTTGGTCATTGGGAGACAATTAGGCAGGCACAAATATATTAGGGTTACTAAGTTATAAAAAGTTTCATTTTTGACCCAAAAATTGCTATTCACCCTTAAATTTATCGGAGTTAAAGGAATGAGGACCAAATTGCACCAGTATACACACTTTCAAGGAGTTAACGGAGTTAAATTGGAACAAAGATGGTAATTGGAAGTTTAGTTCATGATTGAGATTTATTTTGAGGAGGTTGTGGTTAATTTGTGTTTAGGTATTGTTTAATGGAAGTTTTGGTATTATTTAACTATAAATTGACAAAAATAATCCTTATATCTCCCGCTTGATATATTTGAAAGCCAAAATAAGAAGGCAGAGTGCAATGAGAAGGCAGAGTGCAATGTGAAGATATAAAAGTATTAGGGGGCAATTTGAAAAAATAGCAATAATTTAGGGGCAATATGAAAAACATTAGGGGAAATCCTTATCCTTCTTCTTTAATACACCTACCGTAAACTTTCATCAACATTAGATTTTCTTATAAAAGTTTAGGGAAAAGAGGTAGAGGGCATGGTAAGAGTGTGTTAGAGAAGAAGTGGATTAGTAGCGGACCTGCACTAGGTCATGCCTGTTCACTCGAATATGCATTTATTTTTTTGCAAAAAAATTATGTGTATAAAGGAAAAATTAATGTAAAATTAGCATTTAAATTTATATTTAAATATATTTAAGTGTTTTGAACAGTCACTTCAAAATTATGTCGATTTCGAACACGCACTTTAAAGTACCAAGATCGGCTACTGAAGTGGATGAAACTTTATTTTAATTATGTAAAATATTTTAATATGTGCCCCTATTGTATGTGGTACTTTCTCGAGTTCAATAATCATTTTTCTATTTAAACATTAGTGAACAAAAAAAATCGGAGATAAAACATAGGTGATGATCCGTGCCTTTTATCCTAATAATTAAAAGGAATCTCTCCATTCGCAGCTAAATATGGGACAAAGTTAACAAATAGGGGGCATGCCCAGTCTGTGTAGGACCATTTTAAACATGTCGCATTGTGACTTAGAAAATATCAATGCAATTCAATCACAAGTTTTTCAAACTATGTATGCATTACATATAGACAAAAACTTCAGTTTCATATTAAATGTGAAAAAATCTTCTCCATAATAATTTAGTTTAATGATATTTCATGTTTTACATGCATATTCATCATGCTTCAGCATCTGTTATTATAAGCCAAAACTAAACTATATATTTGGATAAGAAACAATATTATTGGAACCACACACATGCACAATCTTAGGATAAGAAACAACATATTACTCGAACAACACATGTACAATCTTATCTTCGAGGAAATTGGAAGAAAATAATGTTTTAGTTGATGGAATGAGTTGAAAATAATTTTACTCCTATAAACATATATTTTAATAATGAAGCTGCATGTGAGGCACGAGTTTTACTTTTGATAATAATAGAACAATTATGATTATGTAGTATGGTTAAGTATTGGATTGTAAATATAATAAAGCAATTTATTAGATTATTAAAGTATGATTACTAGTGACTAGTGAGTAGTAAGTTTTGATTATTAAGCAATCCTGGTTATATTATAAGTGTGTAGTTACCGGAATGGGCTAGATTTAGGAATTTTCAAAACTTTACTTAACTCCGGTGGCTTGGTTTGGATCACCTAACATGATAGGAGTATATTTGTATGCATGGTAAATGGTTATAGAATTACGAATTTCATTTTAACATACAAGTTTTCGATGACTTAATATTCCAGTAATATTTGATTTGGATTTTTATTAACAAATTTCAAATTCAACTTATGTTGGATTTCCTTTGCAACATTCAAGTATCCATTCCGTGAGATATATTTTTGTCCATAACAATATTATTAATTTTGAAAGAGGTCTCAATTATTTTTTATTAAAACTGCGCAAGCATAATATATTCAATTTCGCACTTTATTAAAATCGGTTAACTTTAACGACGTCAAAGTGGATGGAATCACCAAAATGATCAGGTCAAATAGTTCGAAAGGTAAACTGAGCGATTTAATTTGATAACATTAAACCATAAAACTAACCAGAAGGAGCATGAAGAGTTTGAGCCTCTAATTTGTTATTTAACCAAATGTTGAAGTTTTAAAACTTATAAGTATATAATATTTGCTTTGTCAAAGTTGACACGTGCAATGCATACAATATTTTATTAGTTTCTATATAAAACTAAATATATGCTTGAAAGATTAAAAAATAGTCAAACAATAAAAGTGTAACAGATTTTACCGTATAAAAATATTACGAGTGATCCAAACTCCGTGCAACCGCATGTAATATTTCTTTAGTCTCTATACAAAGGTAGATGTAGACTTTGTTATAAGTAGCAATTATTGGGTATCATTGAACTCCACTCTTTATTGAGTATTTGTGTTTGAACCCAAAAATCATCCTCATTTCTTACAAGTTACAAACATGTCTTCCCATGAAAACACCAACAAACGTTCAAATGTTCCAGGCTTCAATGAATATCAATGGGTGATGCAAATTCGCCAAACATTGGAAGAAGAAATCGAAGAAGACACTGAAATTGAAGTCTGCATTTTCAGTGTCCCAAAAACTCTAATGGCAACTGATGATTCACATTGTTACACTCCTCAAATGGTCCCTATAGGCCCCTACCACTATTTCCATCCAGAAATGTACGAAATGGAACGTTACAAGCTTGCTGCAGCCAAAAGGGTGCAACAAAATTCTCCCGGAAACATCAAATTCGAAGACGTTGTTCTGCAGCTGAGAGCCTACGAGTCCAGGGTTCGCGCCTGTTACGACAGATACCTCAGGGTCAATGGCGAAACTCTAGCGTGGATGATGGCCGTCGACGCCTCCTTCATGCTAGAGTTCCTTCAGGGCTACTCCATGAGTCTTGAAGGGAGGAAGCTACTCAGAATTTCATCAAGAATGGCGCATTTGGTTGATGCCAAGGGGAAGAAATCGACACATAACGTGATTCTTCGAGATTTCTTGATGCTTGAGAATCAAATTCCTTTGTTTGTTTTGAGAAAAATGATGGAAGTTAAGTTCCATTCATTAGAGATTGGGGATGAAAAATTGTATTTGATGCTAATGGGGTTGTTTAAAGTGTTGTGTCCATTCAAAGTGATGCATGATTTGCAAGAGAAACAAGCAATGGAGTGTGCTCATTTGCTAGATATGTTATACAGATTAATTATCCCAAAATTGAAGCCCAAAGAACCAGAAGCAAAGCAATTAGACAAAGCAGAAACCAATAAAAATGTTGAAGCAGAGGACAAAAAAGAAGGTAATGATGAACAAAAACCTTATTGGGGTTCACAATATTTGAACACATTTTTTCAAGAAATGTGGAAGATTATCAAGAAGATATTAGCGGGTCCAATAAAGATCATCAAGAAGATATTCTTGTCCAGGGCTGTTGTGTTCATAACAAAATTGCCCTGGCAGATTATTTCCAATATCCCTGGAATTAAGTTTATAACCGGGCCGATTGAGACCCTACTTTCTATGGGCAAAGAGGAAGGTGGTGGTGGTGATGATGAGGAGGACGAAGACCAGCCTCCTCGTGTGGAGGAGATAGAGATCCCCTCTGTATCGGAGCTCACAAGGGCGTATTTAAGATTTGAAGCGGTTGAAGGGGGCATATTTGATGCCAAGTTCGATCCAAAAACCGCGACTTTTTATCTGCCGTGTATAGGCTTGGACGAAAATTCAGTGGTTGTCATGAGAAATTTGGTTGCGTATGAGGCGTGTAATGCATCAGGCCCGGTGATATTTTCGCGATACACTGAGCTGATGAATGGGATTATCGATACTGAAGAGGACGTGCAAATTCTTAGGGAAAGCGGAATTATCAAGAATCGTTTGAAGAGCGATGAAGATGTGGTGAAACTTTGGAATGGAATGCATAAGTCAGCTAGGTTAACAAAATCACCAAATCTTGATAAGATAATTGAGGATGTGAATAAGTACTACAAGGGGAGATGGAAAGTGAAGCTAAAGCATATGATGAAGGCCTATGTTTTTGGTTCATGGCAAATTTTGACATTGTTGGCTTGTATTGCTCTCTTGCTTCTTATGACATTGCAATCATTTTGCTCTGTCTATAGTTGTAGTCGGTTTTTCCCAGTACAGATTATAGATGTGGCACAGGCTGACGCGGGAAATGAATAACCAATTGGTGAATATTCCTCGATAATCGCGATCACTTATGTTGTGTTCTCGAGTGGTGATCGTTCTAAAGCAAGTATGATGATCGAAATAGTAATTATTATAGATTGTATAACTTATATATCTAAGATATGATAATGTTGTCAATAAGCTTTTTCGTTTAAAATATCAATTGTGATTACTCAAAAATAGCACTATGTCCATCTTGTATATTCTTATTAATAAGAAGATGATCTAGTTAGTACATATATTGAGATACCCTTGGTCTGTGTTAATATATATTCCACTTAATTCATAGTTACGACAGATATTCTACTTTGCAATTACACTTCATAATTTCTCCATTCTCAACTCCATTCTCACACGTTGAGAATGTAGCTAAGCTGTAATAGAGTTCGTTGTAATACTAGAGACTCATTACACTGCCACTCACAACAACAACAAAAAAAAAAAATTAGGTTCAGGGGTCATATAGACAAAATAAATAATTTAGAGACACATAAACAAGATAAACATAGTCCATAAGCAAAAGGCTAAAAAATCGAATGAGAAATAATTTTTCTTTCTGATATTTACCTATTTTATTTCATAGTTTTCTTATTCCATTAACGATTTTGACTTTTACAATTCAAAATATACTTGTTTGATCAAACTCTAAATCAGTTGGTATTGAATGGAGAGGGAGGACTAATGGAGCATGCCCTTATATTTGTTAAAGAACAATTAACTATTTCGAATTAATGTCTAGTTGAGCTCACCTTTCCATTTACGGAAAGTGACTTTTTAGAGTTGGGGTTAAGTCATGGTCATACATGTGTCACCATCTGAAAAGAGGAGAGATAATTTTATTTTTATAAATATCTTAAAAATTAATTTGATTTTTGGAGTGACTAATATCAATTTCGATCGTAATTTAGGTACTTGGATTATAGATTAAGGAAATGGCATACCCATCATTAAGAGTCAACACGGGCAAGAAGCAAACGAAGCCCCTCGGCCCAGATCATGTTCAGGACAGAATTTCATAGTCAGACTTGCTAGGAGACCTCGTCAGAAGAAGCAACTCGAAAATCCTTGGGAAAACCAAGAAAAAGGGAAATGCAACAAGAGAACCTACTAGAGTCGGTAGGAGCGAGACTTTCATACTCAGTAGAGGTCCCTCGAGGAAAACACCCATATAAAAAATGATTGGTTAGCCATGAAGGGAATGATTGTGTTACTTCATAATACTGACATAGACAAAAAATTTGGGCCTTTTATATGAAAAATGGATCAGATGTCACCAAATTATCGAGTCATCTACGTAAAAAAAACCAGTTTTAGAAAAAGTCGACTAGCTAGCGCGTTGTCAAATTAGACACGGATGTGAACAACTTCAATACGAAGAAACCAATATTTTCCTCTTCAGATATTGAATAAATACTTTTCTTCTTACATCAAATAATCAATCTATATAATCATCTCAACTCTCAAGTAAACTCATTTCAACTACCAAAGGTAACTCGATTTTCAATTAATTTCTAGCTTTTTCAATTCGACTTATTTTAAATTTGTACTTTATTTTTGGTTAATTATATTGAGCAGATGGGTCACCACCACCATGGACACCACCACCACGCACCGCCTCCACACCACCACCACCACGCACCGCCACCACCACATTTCCACCACCCTCCGCCTCAGTACCACCACCACCACGGAGGAGGAGATCCGTTTGGTTTGTTATGCTGCCCGTGTATGTTAATTACTTCAATCTTCGGAGCTATTGGGAGTGGCTTTGCAAGGTGCTTCGGTTTCCATCATCATCACCACCGCTTTTAATTAATTAGTCTATTATTGTTATTTTCATTACAAGTCTTTGTATAATACCAGATCTGTATGTACTATTATTAAAACATTTGCCTGAATTTCTATGTTTGTTCTGCAAATTTATGTATTTGGTTCAATTACTGTTGATTTTACAATCACTTTTTTCTATTTCTGCAAAATTACTCTGGTTTAGTCCTTACTGGTTTTACTTCAGGAATTACTACTTATTAGTCAATAACACATTCAAATATTGCAATATTTTCGAAGTGACTGCCTAAATTGGATAAGGAGAGATCCATAATATGATGTTTGTTTTTGAATTTTTATGTTTATGGAGTAAAATAAAGGGTTAATGGCATGAAAGATCACCCAAAGATACTAATATTTCCTAGTCGATCACCCTATTATTAAATGGACCACCTTCGATCACTGAACTGCATTTTTTTGGGCAAACTTGGTCACTGGGCCGTTTTGAAAGATTTTGGGTGCATTTTGTAAGTTTTTAGCAAGGGTAATTTTGTCCGTTCATATTTATAGACATTTAATCCTCGTTTTTAAAACTTTTTTTCAATTTTTTTTTTAATTTTTTTTCAATTTTTTTTTCTAAAACTTTTTTTTAAATTTTTTTTTAGTTTTTTTAAAACTTTTTTTTAATTTTAATTTTTAAAAAAAGTTCAAAAAGAATTATAAAAAATCAAAAAAAAGTTTAAAAAAAGTTTAAAAAAAGTTTTAAGAAAAACTAAAAAAAAAATTAAAAAAAAAAAGTTTTAAAAAAAGTTGAAAAAAAGTTTTAAAAAAAACTAAAAAAAAAATTAAAAAAAAATTAAAACTTTTTTAAAAAAAAATTAGAAAAAATTAAAAAAAAGTTTAAAAAACGAGGATTAAATGTTTATAAATATGAACGGACAAAATTACCCTTGCTAAAAACTTACAAAATACACCCAAAATCTTTCAAAACGGCCCAGTGACCAAGTTTGCCCAAAAAAATGCAGTTCAGTGATCGAAGGTGGTCCATTTAATAAAAGGGTGATCGACTAGGAAATATTAGTATCTTTGAGTGATCTTTCATGCCATTAACCCTAAAATAAAAATACCCATTTTCTTAGGAAAACTGTTGGTGAAGGGGATTGAACCTAGCCAACCTGTGCACAAAACACACCTCCAAACCATCAAAGCAGCTAAACTACTTGCTAACCTCCAAACC
The DNA here is from genome assembly GCA_003412495.2 of Echium plantagineum. Lineage (NCBI taxonomy): Eukaryota > Viridiplantae > Streptophyta > Magnoliopsida > Boraginales > Boraginaceae > Echium > Echium plantagineum. The sequence goes on along the minus strand of CM016563.1, from coordinate 22,201,377 downwards.
ATCAAAACAACTAAACTATTTGGTAATGGAATACCATACATGATATATACCGAATATCTAAAAATCTAGGGGCGGGGGGCCACGCCCTGGTTGCGTGTGCTCGAGCGAGTAATAAATATTGATAATTTTTACTTTTGTAGCTTTGCATAAAATAAGACGAAAAGTAAAATTGAAAATGAAGTATAGTTAACGATATTAAAGTGCAAAGATCAAAATCTTTTCATTTAAACATAAGGATTGGAAATATCGTAATGGAATAACATTGGCTTAATTTAGTGAGTTAACAGAATAAATGCAATTACAGTTTATAAAAAAGAGAAGTTGTGACACCAACTTTTAAGAAGAGCTGATATTAAAGGAGAAATAAAATACATAAAACATGTCAAAGAAGAAACACACCACCAATTAATTCACATTAACTTTACAACAACGTAGAGCAAGTGAGCGAGCTATCAGTAGACTTTTGCTGCTGAGAGCAAGAATATAGTACATAGCTAAGCAATATTCCTTATTCTACAAGAGCACAAGACTATGGATTATAACTAAATCAAATCAAACCAAGTCTTATCCCATTGAGTGGAATCGATTATATGAATACGATATCTCCACTCAAATCTGTGTTAGGTCATCGCTTCTGCTAAGAGGATGATCTATGGCAGAAGAGGGAAAATTGTTGTAGGAAATTTTTTCCAAATGACAGATTTTAACAAATCTACAAATCCTTTGAAGGATATCGTGGTAGTCTACTCATTAGATTATCATCCACTACTTTATAATGCTTTGATAACTTTCGGTGGACCATTGCAGCACACCGGTCTATAGGATCTTCAAATTTACTATACAATGCAGGAAGAGTGATGGATATGATAACCCCTGCAACCAAATAGAAAGTAAATTCTCAAAAATAGAAGAAATTTAGAGTTGGGATTCCAAATGCATATATATTGAGTCCACTGGAAAGCACAAGGGCACAACTATGAAACTGAAGTACCAACACCTCAAGGTAGGAAAGAGGAAAGTAATATCTAAAATTCTGACTCAAATAGTGGTGATTACTGAAACATGAACCTAGGTGTTGCAGAAAATATCATAAAGAGAGGTGCAAAAGATTTTTGATTCTTGCTCTAAGCAGTAAGGATGAATCCATACATACCTATATATGCAAGCGTGAAGAAAGATACTTGGCTGCCAATAACAGATAAAAACCACAAAGCAATTACCACCTGCAAATTGCAGAAAGACCAGGTAAGTTAAATTCTGATCTCTTCACTATAAAGGCACAACATAAGATGACACCTTTAGCTCATTTCCAGTCCTAACTATGTACCGAAATTGACAAAGATTAATAATCAAAGGTGCATGAGTAAAAAGTCATTTAGAGTAGACGCCTCCTATATAAGAACACTAAGCATATACCAGTATGCAATCATTCCACTCAGTCAGGTAAAATAGAACTTTCTTTCTTAATTTCAGATGAATCTGGACTCCAAACAATACTCTCACTATACAATATAGTAATCGCCCAGAATTGCAATGACCAACACTTTTATCATGAAAGAACAATAGAATAAAAGGTTCATGAGTTCTTTCCAGTGGAATACGTTCAATTAGTTGGAAACCTTAAAGAAGAGCTTGAAGTCTTTCCCAAGAGCAATATCATGAGCCATAAGCAGCATATAATTGACTTTGACGCGAAATGATCCAGCAGCAGTGTTGATCATTTCTTCTGATAAAACTAATTCAGGTAATGATTCAAGTTGTCTGGAACATGAGAATTATCAAATTAGTGTCCCACAAAGAAATACATGAAACATATAACAAACTCATATACTCATATAAAGTGCAACAATACTCTTACTTATTCTGGTAATCAGCATAATTCGCCCGAAGAAACAGAAGGACTACTAAAGTCAGCAAGACGTCCGAGCTAATAGATATGAACGACAATCCTGAGTGTTCTAATACAATCCAAGCAACAGTTGCTACAACAACTATTCCACAAGAGACACGCCGCTTTCTCCATAATATAACATCAGCAGCTAAATTACAATGTTACAAACAATCAACTTACAAATGTATGATAAAAAGTACATGTAAAGATAAAAACAATATTTTAACAAGCATATATAATAACCAAGAAGTGTCATCTCTCACTCAAACTACTATTCCGATTTGGAAATAATGTAACTTCTAGAAATATTACTCTCTTTAAAATTGGAAAGCACCAAAATATAAATATACAGATTCCAGCTCCTAGGGGTGTGTTTGCTTTTCTGTGTAATTGAAACGAGTTTGGAATTGAAAGGGAATTGGAGGGATCTCTACATCAATGCCTCAATATTTGCATAGAGAATCCTTCATTTCCAATCCTGAACAAAAACAATACACCCTGACGGAATTCTCAAACATCAGCTTGGAACATTACCCATATAAATTTCCACTCTACCTAACCTCTTCTCGCACTTCATTTTACGACTCTAGTAAAATGATCAGCAACCAGGAATGATCTAGTCCGTCAAATACTTACAATAACATTTCCTACTGATATTTATTTGGTACTAATCGACCCCAGCTAGCGGAATAAAGCATAGAAAACATAACAAATCACTTCAATCAGAAAATGTAGTACTACCAATAACTTTATTGACGATTTTACAAACGAAATTAGTCAACTTTTTTATAGGGTCAACCTAATATCAGTTCATAATATATGAAGCTATGATAATCACAAACCTAGGTAGAGTGAAAAAGACCGAGTCTATAACGAAGTAACTAAAAATATTGGAATTAACATAAGCTATAAACCAACAAAGGGCGGTTGGAGACATCGTATTGATTATTGATGTAGCAGCCCCACCTAATGGATACAACTCGATTTGGTCTGGTAACATGAAATCAGAAAATAATGAAAGCTGAATAATAATATAAATGGCATATAACAGAAAATCAAACCTTTTCCACCACCCATGATTTGATGAATTGTATTTCGTCGACCGAACAATTTGTAAGACGAAGCACTGGTCGTAGCAGTTGCCAAATTACTGTTTCTTGCTTCTCCGTTGACCTCCATATCGTTGACTTGTTCTGGATTTCCCATTTGTCAAAAATTGATCAATTTGAAGTTATAAACCCTAAGAAAGTACTAGCATAACGCTTTTAGCATTTGATGTGGACTGGTAGATGGCGGTTTGTTGGTAAGTGCGATGTTAGATCTTATGCCGAGTTTGGTGGGGGAAATGAAGTGAAAGGGATACTTTTCCTTGTTTTGCACGAAGTGAAAGGGAGTATCAAATGATTAAAAATGGGATCAAATTGGACTTTTCATATTTTCAACACTTTTGACCAACGTTTTAGGTTAAATCAACAATAAATTTTTGTTGTTAAATTAACTTAATTAATATGTATTGACAAATTTTTTGGATATTAACGTATTTTTGTTTCAAGAACAAATATAACTATCATCTAATAGAATGTGAAAGTAAAATGGAAAATTATATTATGTATGTTGTTTGATATGAGGTAATGATATGAGTTTCAGTGGTGTGGGTTATTCGATGCTTGGTGCTCGATTCGAACAATATAGTATAGTTACATGTCATGTTGAATTAATTTATAAAAGACTGTTTTTTTTAATATAAATTGGCCACATAACCCATTATTTAGGCCGAATTAAGCTGACTATATCCACGTTATTTAAAGTAATTGAGTGATTACGATTTAAAAATAGAAATGAACAAAACTTCCTATTAAGCTTTCCAGTGTGGCACACCTCATACAATTTCAAGTGGGTAATAACCAATGTACAATATTTTATATTCTCAAAATACAATAGTTTTTACTTCATAATTTAAAAAATTAGATATAATTTATTAAAAATATCAAGAACATATAAAAGAAATCAAGTTGAAGTTGTAAGCCAACTTGTGATCTTCTTATGCTTAGATTAGAAAATCCTAGTAAATTGGTTTCCATCCTAACTCCACATGTATTCTTCCATTTCTTGAATCTATAAGGTGATATTTGCGGTTAATGCGTCCATTATAAACAACATCATCAAGACGGATATCCACATGTCCTAATGATTCCTGCAAAAAATCAACCATTTTGTAACGTTTCTGCGTAATCGAGTAATGGATATTGAAATCATGATTGAAAGCAATGTACCTTAGGGCGACAACTAATGCCTGTCTTCTTGCTCTTAACCTCAATGCGTATCTTCTCGTGTAGGGGAGGTTCCTCGAGCATAAACTCAAACTCCTCGTCCCATCGTGGATTTCGATTTTTCCTGATGGACTGTTCACCCAAACATGGAAATAACTACTTTGTCTGTTTTTATTTGAATGACTTATTGATAGAGCCAAGATAGATCATTCAAACAAGGACATAAGTCGAAGATTACCTTTGATCTTTTCTGGTCCCCTCTGAATATGATCAACACGAATGGATTCGTGTGGTGGACTCCCTCGACATCATGGGCTGCTTGTACAGTGACAGAAAGTAGACCTGCCCCATCTGTGCTAGCTTTGTAAGAGGTAGTGCTGGTTTCAATATCCGTCCTTGTGGAACCATCGAGAAGTCCATTGAAGTTATCGCTATCTTCTCTAAACGGAGCATAGTTCAATGACAGAACAACCTGCCCTCTGTGCTTATTGTTTTGAGTATTGCTGACATCAGTACTCCTAAGCAAGTCTAATGTTGTTTCTATTCCCTCATTAGCCTCTAGCAGTTTTAATGGAAAATTTTGAGTCCCCAACCTGTCATGTCCACCCACCTGAACATAGAGAATAGATCAGATCACCCGGCATCATTTGGTACAAGTTTCTCGACAACAATGTGGAAGACCAATCATGAATCAACTCAGCAAATTATGTTTTCACAGGCTTTGTGCGGATGAGAATAAAAGTTTGTGTAGGATATTGAGGTACTCGTAGATTGTTGATAAAGAAGAACATCAAAATGGCGAGAAAATAAAACCTTGTCCCAGTCGTAAACATTCACAAACAGCAACTGTGACTCTGGATCCTTCACGAGAAGCTTGAAATTCTCGTTCCATTCAGGATTCAAGTTCTTCTTCTTGACTGTAGTTTTTTTAAGCGACAGTTTGTCTCCACTAAGATTTAGTTTCACATATGGATCAGAAAGTCCAATCAAGTCCTTCTTCAAGAGTTCCATCGCTCTCACAACTTTTACATGTAGTATGCCAACAGGCTTCTTTGAGGCAATCCTAGTAGAAAATCGAGCAATTAAAGTAAAATTAGTTCTGCTGTGCGACGTTTGGACATGAACCTTCATGTATTCTATACATGAAGTATTACTTGAAAAGGAAACCTACGTCAACAGACAACTTTAAGTAATCAGAAAAGAAGTAGTACAGTGATGCATCAAGCATGGGTATGCTGAGGAACTTCGGCCACAAACAAAGAAGCGATATTTGTTTTTTGATGGTTTCCTGCGTACACACACAAAACAGTAAACAACGAATGTATTGGCTGAAAGCACCAACTGCGGAGCATGTAACAGTAAGTAAATAAAATCGTAAAGAATCCAAGAGTTCCCCTTCAAGAAACCACCAGCACCTGAACATATCGATAAAGGCCAGGGATGGCCATAACATCTCCGCCAAGTACCTTGAATCCAAAATCAACATGTGGCTGCACATAGAAGAAAAATACAAGTCATTACCACTCTATCAAGACACGAGCATGACGACCAAAAAGTGATGAAGAGGAAAATGTAAGTAGAGGTTACCTTCTCCATCAAAGATACTACTACGTTACCAAAGCAAGGTATAATAGGAATTAGAGGTTTCAGAGTTACACGTGGTGCTACAAATATTTGACAGTCCACTAACTGAAAAGGAAACGAAAATGGCTTCATATTCGAACAAATTGCTTAATGAAATTAGTATCTTTTAGTGACTGGTACCGACTTGTAATTTGACTGGCATTGATGAAATTGTCACTGCAACAACAATATTTGGATTGCCTGCAAATTTTATTGCCGGTTCCATCACTAGCTCATTTTCATTAGTCTCGCAGACCTTCAAACCTGCCAACTCAGGATACTAAATATTCTAATTAAATCTGACTGATTATTCAAATGTTACTTATCACCACATGTTAACAAGGCCAGATTCATTTGTGGAAAACTAACCGTGAAACGTTGGTGGAATCTTTCCGAAGCTTAGCTCTTCAAACTCAATTGATTCTACCTTAAACTTCCCAATAAATTCAGAAAATATGGGCTTTGTCTCTCTTCTGATCACGTTACAGACTGCCTGTTCAAGAATAAAGTAACAGTTCCAGAAGAACTAAGCGAAATCAAATAACCAGTAAGCAAATTTACAGTTACCTTATCAATGAAAGGCCACGCGTGAACTATAAATTTGTTTAACCAATCTACCTGCCCAAAAAAGCACATAGTGAGAGTTTAGTTTTAACCAATAGGCCAGTATAATGATGTATATAATGATGCTCAAGTTTAACAAGGGCAGTACTCGATCAAAATCAGAACACTTCACCCATAAAGGAATTTCCGGCATAATATCTTCCAGTCTTGCATCATCTATCTCTTCAAGTGGCTGGACGTCTGGATCCTGCAAATGTCATATGCAAGCTCTAAACAATTAACTACCTATTCATCCTTTCACAAAACTATTGCATAACTATGTATTAAGTATTAACATTGGTAATTAGCAATCAAGTAACCTATTCTCCAGGCTTTACATAACTATAACTTCCATCAGTTTGTATAATTTAAAGACAGCCACAGAGCAAGTCTCTATTCATTTCAAAACTAACTTAATTTTAAGTCAGATTGCAGTCTTTCCATGTAAAACGAAGTCAAAAGATTTTATATTCTCTAGCTCTCTTGAATATAATGAAATATATCAAAATGGTTCATTACATTACCTACGCTTCTATCTATTGTGAAGTAATAGATAATGCCCTGCACTCCGCTCTTGCGGTCAATCTGAAAAACAACCTCCTTGATCAAAGGGGTACTATCCGACCCCCTTTCTCCCGCTTAGGCAAGAGCGATTTTAAAACATTGGGGCGTGTTAATGCTTGCATTGTTCGTTTTCAGGAATTATTTAGGCAGCATAACTAAAATGGTAGGCTCCATCAAACATTCACTGAGATGAGCAATGATAAGTTGATCACTTAAAATATCAGCAAAGAAAACATTTACAACATCACAACAAGAAACATTAAGAAAGAGGATATATCACACCTCAACATCTATAGGCTGAGAATAGACAAAGAGGTAAAAACCAAAAACGAGTCCAATCAAAAAACCAAATCCAAACCCGATAATCCCCAGCAAACTGCTAAAAAATCCCATGTTTTCTTCTTTTCCTCTTTTGCATCAATATATCAGCTTAAACAGATTGAAACACATATATAAATTGCAAGAAAAACAGTTTTCCTGAACTGTATAAATGGTTTCTCAAATTATTTATTTAGAAAAATTGGTTATTTCAGAATTGAGATATCTTACACGTTATAGTGTGTAAGAAAATGAAACCGCCAAATGTTTTTCAGAGACTTTGTCAGATACTCAGATACATTAAATATAGTAATATTAGAGTTCGTTTGAAACTATATTTATGTAAGAATATTCTGCAGAGATTTAATCAAAAACTAGTCCTACTTGTCAACCAAAAATATAACGTCTCGTGTCTCAATGTTGTAGGACGTTGGAAATCTTGTGTGTTGCTACCTTCCTATCAAAATTAAATTTGTGAGACAATAATAAATTTGTCTATCTACATCATAATATCTCTTTATCTTGTGGAGTAACTCATTCGCCTGGCCGACTTGATTCAAAGCCAAGTCGATCCAAAAATGATATCCATTATCAAATTTAAGTTCGAAAATAAATTTAAAAATCGGCTTGAAATGATGTTACACTAGTTTCCTTGGCTTGAGAATTAAACACCAGGTTCACTATGATATTATATACTCAAATTTTGAATACATAATTCTATATGTTCCTCAAGTCAATTCTTCCTTAGAGTAAAAATAGTCATTTCGTGAAGATTATCTACCTCTTTTGTGAAAGAATACCATTCTCTCCAACTATTTTCAACGGATTATCGTGAGTTATAGCAGACAAATAATCTTGTTAACTTGTTATATTACAAAAATGTCAACTGACAAATTAACGATTCTGATTGAATGAATTACATTTGTGCTTTTAATATCATTCTCAACTACATGACCTTTTTATCTTTGTTATATTACAACATATTTGGATCACAAGTGCAGCAGCAAAGCCCTAAATGTAAGCCTTTTCTCGCTCTCTTCTGCAATTTTGACTTCAGCAAAAAGAATATTGAACAGTAGACAACCGTGACTGCTATTGAGTCGATCCATCACTGTTTAGTTGATTCACCTTCAATAAACGCATTGCATGTTTGTATATCATCATTCATCGATGTCTCTGATATCTTCCTTCAAGTATATTCATGGCATGACTCATGAGCTATCGCGTACAGTCGGGTAACTCAGGCCATCTTTGATGTGGCTCCGTGCTGTTGGACATAGCCATTTTAGCATGTTTGGTCCTAATACCTGTATTGTGGTTGCAAATTATGTTCTATCTACTCATTCACACAAGTGGCAAATACATAAGGTTGATCCTCAGAGACACAGAAAGCATACCAAACCGATATTTCTGTAGGTTCCAACATCAAATGCATGATGATATATCAGTCCTGACTTATTTGCTAGCCATGCTTTTCGCTTACTCTCATAGTACTGTTGCAAGAACGAATCCGTGACAATTTCAGTATAATGAGTTAAATAGTGCAATCAGTGTGACAGGGAAAGGCAGCCTATAACAGAATAAAGGTCTTGAGTAGCCAGACATGTGTTTACCTCTATCGTAGTCATATTACGAGCTGTCAGGTAGACATGCCACCCCAACAGAGTTCCGAGTGCTAAACTTAAGACTACAACCAAAATGCCATAGCTAATCTGCAAACAAAATATGCATTGCTTTCAGAAGTTTAAATTGCATAATGATAACATCGTTCAGTAAAATGATGCATGAATATATCCGCAACATGTTTAAATCTGAGAAGGCGTTGAAAAGCATTACATATCCGTAACAGGAGTACTTTAATTCTGATGTACAAAAGAGTAAATTTGATCGTTTACCAACTCACATAGAAGATCATGAGAGCCGTTTTCCCACTAAAATCCAAGTCTTTCTGAAGTACACAACTGATGAAGATAATCTGAAATAATCAATAAACAGGAATAGTTATTGTTAATGCAAGTGATTAGTAAGTGAAATAGAAGGGTGAAAAAGGTTTATTACCCACCAAAGAATAGATGCTTGCTATAGTTGCATAGAAAACTAAAACAAAAAACGCTTTGTAGTTCCTATGACCAACACAATTATTTATCCATACACAGTGATGATCCTGCAATCAGTTGAAGGAAAAATGAATCAGCCGTGGTGCTGGATGTAGGATATTTCTCTAACAAGTACAATCATAAAGCATACCATTCGTAAAACACACTTTCTACAGACCCGGCAATGATGAGTTCTAGGAGGTTTGTATGCAGAGCATTTATCACAGAGCCTCTGATTTCGACCCTGAAAGCCATTAAATGAAGTGAACATTCGTGAACTTTCTTACTGTTATAATACGCACTTTAACCTTGACGGCCAGAGTCAGCGTATCCAAACAGCACGATGAATCATAATTATTGCTTATCCAAAATCAGTTCATTAAATAGCATATGCCATTTACAAATCCGATACTCCCTCAATCTTAAAAAATGTCTAGTTTGAATTTCGAACTCAAATGTACTCCTATCTATTTGTTGTAGAGAGTACAATATTTGGTGAAATGAAGCTATATCAAAATATGGTATTTTCAGTGTACTTTACTACCAACACGTTAATTTGGACTATCATCAAATTTATGTATCTCAATTAACGTCATAAATTTTGTTAATTTTCACTATTCAAAACCCAAACAAGACAATAAGATTCAAATAATATGAAATAAATATATCTTCAACCATTTTCAACTTTCCAATGTCACACATTAACATTTGCAATAGCAACAGAAAACAATTTTTCATAAAACCATACTAACCCAAATCAAGACGCTTATCCCAATAACTGAGGTCGGCTATACGAATACCACAACTCCAAGCACCCACATGAACTTAGGTGCTCTCATATAGTTCTTCGGAAAACAAATTTCTTACAAAATCAAATAAAAATATTAAAGAAAAAAAGTAAGAAGGGTACAACTCAAATCAACCCAAATTCACTTTAATGACACTATCAAGCTCAATTAAGTAAATAAGAAAAAAAAAATTTGTAGAAAACTTACAGTTTTGGTGGCTTCTTGATCTGATGAATCATTTTCTTCAACATCAGGAAGATATGCAGAGGGCACACCACCTGGATCTGTAAGAATACATACCAAGAACGAGAAAAGGCATAATGAAGCAACCAACGTAAAGATCAAAGCTTGTGATGATCCAATTGAGCTTTGCAAATTCAACCAATTATCGATGAACAAGAAAACTGTTACATAATAAACAAAACTCATCAAGCAAAATACTAACACTATAGGGATTGAAAAAAATCGTTTCAGTTTCATTGGAAAATCAGTGGTTTGTTCTAGTGATTTTAATTATGAGGGTATTGATTTGAGTTCTTGATTGGCGAGTTTTGAAGAAACTATTGCAGTTGAAATTGGAAATTGTTGGTTATGGCCCTTATTGGGGTTCGGGGCTATTGTGATATTGCGTGTGTAGTGGTGTTAGACAATTTAAAAATTTGTAACGATAGGTCAAGTTGGTGAAGTAGTTAAGCTTGTGAACGCAAGCTTATCAATTATTTTTTTGGTCGAACCTATTACAGATGGCGTTACAAAAGACAATTTAAATTAGGGCAATTATCCGGTGGTTTTCTATTTCACAAAAAAAATTGGATCAATCCTTACGCGAATTTACACGATAAACAAAATCTTAAAGATGTATTGATATAAAACTAATCAGGTTTGTAGCTTTTCGAGCCAAGTAGTTAAGCAATTGTTGGTAAATCGTACGCTACTTCTTACCAAGTCCTACTTGATAAAAAAAAAAACTAAGCAAGTAACGGAATTTAACTTTTATACGCTATTTTTTATAAAGTCCTGCTCTCTAAACAACTCAGCAAGTAGTAGAATCTTTTAGGGTTGAGTAAAGAGATAATATATGGTTACTCGGTCGGCTAACAATCCCATGCGCGCCTATCATTCTATACTGGAAACATTATACGATTTAAAAATTATGATATTATCTATATGAATTATAAATTTTGAACCTAAATATTTTTCTAAATTGTATATACTATTTACCAAATATGTGATAATTTTGAGTCAAATATATGTAGATCGATAAGACCTTAAATTATTAATTTTGACCATCTAGTAATGGTATCTATATTATTTTGATATATGAGTATTGATCATCACTTGCACTATTTTGGCATACTTTGACATTAATTTGCCAAAAAGTGAAATGATTTGTTATAAGAACTTCAAATTTTGCTTCTGAATAATGTAATTCCATTAATTAAATTGCTAATTGCTTATCAAAAAGATAGACTTGTAAATTGCTAACTGCTCATTAGAAAGATCGATTTATAAGTTACTAATTGTTGCACTAAAATCAAGTTACATTAAAATGATGAAAGTGTTCAAAACCAGATTCTCCTTGTTTTCTATTCATGCAAATAAAATCTCATATCTAGTGTATATATATATATATATATATATATTTTTACCCCCCCCCCCCCGGCCAATCAATAAAAAGTTTGCTAGAAATTCATCAATCTCATTTTTAAAGTTTTAAGAAGGAATTTATAAATTCCCATGATGTATATTAACATTGCTTGTAAAATTGATTTTATGAGAGCTACTTTACTCGTAAAATTTAAAAATTTATTCCTCCAACCCAAGACTTTGTTTTAAACTTTGTAAACTAATTTTGTTCAAACATTTTCTTTTTTATGTATGAATATTTAAAGGAATTCTTAAATATTTTTTGAGTATAACGGATTAAGTAATATTAATTATCAAGATGGTTAAGAATTCATGCTTTTACTTTGAAGGAGTATTGGAGGTAAAACTGATAATCGATTTATTATCATTTTTAATTTGGTATGACTGTAAACCGAATGTTTTAATGGTGTTACAATATTTTTGTTATAGTCTTTTTACTTAGTTAAGTAAAAAAAAATAGTCGTCATCAGTAAAAAGTAAATGAGAGATGAAAGACTCATGTTTAGTTATTGTTATACCATTACAATCCCCTTCATTTTGTAATTTATTCCATATATTTACTCCAAATATAATGTGGGAAGTTGGGATATTGTAAAAGACAAGAGATAGAATAACTCAGCGGTTTTAGCGAGCTTCGGTTCCCCTACTGCTCGACCTCGGCTTTCCAACCATAAGATTTTGGTAATGAATCCACTATAATGAAGAAAACTTCAAGTATCCGTACAAGCAAGCAACTTCAAACTAGATTTACGATCTTCTAGCTAATCCTAACTAGAAACTCAAAACCACGTTTCAGGATTTCAAACCCTAATAACCCTATTAGGAACCCAAGAATAATCTCCTAAGATTTCGATGAACAATAGAATGATACTAATGTTACAATAGCAATACACAATGAACCCTCAACAATCTCTCTCAATTGAATAAAAGTGCTAGAAGATATGATTATTTTTCTCAGAAAAACTCTTAAAAATGTTTTGTTCAATGTGTGTTTACAAGAGAAAAGTGTGGCTTTTATAGATAGCCAAAAAATACTAGGATCGGTACTTAATAAAGGTCCGATCAAGTTCCGATACATTCAAACGGTCACTTTTTAAATCGTCATCGGACCTTGGTCAGTACTTAATAAAGGCCCGATCAAGTTTCGATACATTTTTGAACTTGAAAATTAAATCCTTTTAAGAGGTGTTTGATATAAGACTTAACCACAATTTGACCTCTTTATATCACAAAGATATATCATTCGATTTGTGCTATATTTCTCATTTCAAACACAAAATCATTTTTTCGCACAAAAACACACTTTTCGTTTTATATTAAAACAGACGTATTTTAATAATATAAAATCCAGTTTAAAATCTTTAGCACTTAGAATTCAATTAACTCAGTTGATAGTAGTTCGAGTTCCTTTGTGGTACATACTGATCTTCCAGATTGGGGATTCATCATTAGAAGTACCAATGTAAATTCTGATATTTCTTTTGTTGCTAGGTAGTGAGTGGTAATCTCTTGAGATGAGGAGGTGACTTGAATTAAACAAATGTGAAGTTCTGGAAGTGTTTCTGTTACCAAGGTTGTTGATGGTGTGATCTTTGGATTTATTTTTATTTGTGTTTTAATTTTTTGAGAGAAGGCAAATTCCCAAGAGTGAGAGAGATCCTTGACTTTACTTCTGAAGTGAAGAAGACTAGGAGCGGTACTATTAAAGATTAGATCATTTCTGAAGAGTCAAATGGTCCAAATAATACTATAAATTTTAATAATGTTGTTAACATCAATCTCATCGTTGATTAAGCGAGTGAGAAAGTCTTTGATATCCATGGAAGATGACTGGAGTTGAAGTAGTTATCCTTCGAGTGGAAGGAGGCAAAAGGACAATGAAGAAAGAGGTGATTACAATATTCAACCGAGAAGTGGCAGAAACAACATTGAGTATTAATACTGCTACTTGTCTTTCTGGAGAGGAGGTCTTTTGTAGGAAGTCTATTGAGGAGAAGTCTCCATAGGAAAGTTTTGATTTTATGAGGGAGTGGAAGGGACTAAAGGTGCTACCAAGTTTGTTTATGGATATTATGATAATTTGAAAGTACGGTTATAGTGCTGAGGGGGGTGATTGTTGATTTTGTTATAAATATCTTTGGTGGTGACATTATCTTTGGGCCAAACCCAGCAATCTTCAGAGTTAAATTGGCTTAATTTCTAGAATTCTAGTGAATACCTCCTGTGGGAAAATAGAGCGGAGAAGAGCACAGTTCCACTGATCGCCATCGATAGGAAGATGGCTAACCTTCTTAGGTAGAGGGGAGGGGCAGGAAGCTTTGTAATGGGAGAGCACAATATCAGGGGAGGGTTTGGAATCCAGGGATCTTCCCAAATGTTTATCTTATTGCCATTTCCAACTAACCATCTTTTGTTATTATTTATCTGTTGAAAACCCGCATATAACCCAGGTCATGCCCAAGAAGGATTATTGTGGGCGATTTTTATTGAAGCTACACTATCAGGGGTAGAAGTGGGATAGTATTTGGACTGAAAAACTTCGTTCATTATTGTTTTCAGGATGTGATATTTTTGGTATTAATGTATAAATGTAAATCTAAGAGCTGCTTCAACATGAGGATTTCCAATGATTATCCAATTTTGTTGAAAAAAATCTGTTGGGAACCGAGTACACATTTATTAGGATATTTCAAAATTATGTAACATTAATTAAGATTAAATATGTCCCTAAGAACCAATGATAAATGAACTATCATATGATTTTCATATCATCAATAAAAGACCACACAAATTACTAGTTCATTTTATGATAAAGAGCTACAACAGTAATGACCAAGTAACTCGTAGTTTACTGCCTCAACTAAACAGAAGCCCTCAAATATCACACAACAAAGAAGGCAAAAAAAGGCTAATTGATGCCAAAAAATTCATAAGAATGAACAGAAGATGGCACAAGCAACTCTCCCTGAATGAGTAATTACAATAGATTTACACCACCAAGCCGCACGTCGGGCAGCATGATCTTCCAAACATTTGTACACACGCCAGCTACCCCTAAACGATCTCCGATCACTGTATGATAACAGAGTTCCTCTGGGAGATGCAACCAAAATTACGCAGCTATATAGAGCAATATGCTAATATGACAAAACCTCAGCTACTCGATCACGTGCATTTTGTGGAATATCCCTCCCAGGGACTTGTATATTTAGAAGACTAGTGTACCTGTTCGATAGAGAAGTTCACGTCTTAACTCTTAATACAAGTGGCGAATACAAACCATTAATGTCTAAGCTGGAGACTACTTACTCTGCAGCTGTGAATAGATGTCCATGCTCTGTTATAAATGCAAGCAAAGCCTGGAAACACAAACAACAATTATCTTTTGTATAATTCCTTCCGTCTGGGATGAGCAGATCAACATACTCGAAATGGAGAGCAGATCAAATATCGGGGAAACAATTAGAAGAGATTTGGGAGGGAATACCTCGAATGGCATATTCAATAGTTCATAATATGTGCGCACACGATCCAACCGCAACTGGATAGCTTCACCATCAACAAACGGGATAGCAGCCAGTGCCTGAGTAGATACAATGTGAAAATATTAGCTTCTCTCGTGAAACATGCATTTTATCATTCTTATTTTAACCAACACAGCAAGTAATCTCATCTGTAAAATAGACATGAGTTTTCTACGGAATGACAAAAACCAGGATAAATTTATAACTAAGAAAAGACTCAAGGAATTAGAAATGACATTATTCAATTAGAATCATTCCAGCTTTATTCTCATACAACTTTACCTTATCTACTAGGTATCATATGTGTAAGTGTAAGACATACCTAATGCTCGAGAACATGGGGAAGTTGTTTAAGTAATAGCAGGACACGGCCAAGCTTACAAGTTAAGCATTGAAGAAACTATGAGATCCAGTGATCCACTAATGTGTAGATGAAGAGTGGAAAGATAAATACCTGCTCCAGTGCAATTGAATTGCGACATATCTGCTGAACCCCAAAAAGGTTAATCGATTCCATATCAGACAACGCCTAACATGGAGAAATTTACATTTATCATTTTCCAGAGTATAACTTTTTTCTTGAGATAAAGTTAGAAGTTTCCAGACCACCTACAAACCTTGAAAAAGGCATTTGCAGCAACACTACATATTCCACCAAATATGTACTTTCGCTTTGATCCTGCAATAAAAGGAGACATTTCCTCATCCCTATGAGTGATCTGCAGCACAATAACCAAAGGATTAGTAAGACCCTCCTCGAATGAATTTAAGTTGTGATGCAATGATTGATTTAAGTCCATATAACTACTAATAAGAAGGAAAAGAAGAAACGCATTATGTAAAAATGATAAAGATATCACCGCGTGATCAAAGGTTGAACAGGCATGGTATCCAAACCATAATTCACATTATAACATAAAGATACTGGTTATGTTTGGATTACAAGATTTCCACAGATCACCTCAGAGCTTCGTTCGTTGCAGCTCTATATGATTCATGGCATGAACAACATTACTGATTGAGGTCTAAAAAGAGGTTACGTTACTTCACCCTCTATTATCAAGGTCACTTAAAATGAAATAACTTCAACTAGCAAAGGATGCAACATGTAGCCAGTCAACCTATAACAAGTGTAATTCTAATAGCTGTTCATATGTTGTTGTTCATCCATTGTACACACAAGAAGCCAATACATTCCATTGTGTACAGTTTTGGAAGTGACAATCTGCATTATAACGAACCCAGTAAAATAATAATGGTAGCTAAACAAATTAGTGGGACTATATCTATCAACACTTGGCGGGCCATTATAACTGTGCTAGTCATGCTGAGCCCATGAACTCACTTATAAGAAAGCTGTACTAGTACACTTTGCGTGACATTGTGAAACTACCAGTTCAAAAGATGATGACATACTTTGGCATGCAACAGTGGTAGCTTAAAGTTTGTTGACTTTGTGGGAGAAGAAAAGAAATGAAAATGCTTATAGAAAAAATTAATGTATTGTAATATATTTCCTTTTTATGCCCATTATTACCATACACATCTTAACGCAAATTATTATATATATTAAGGATTCAGTATGTCTCATATATCTAGAAGTTCTGTTATGCATTTGTTTCACGGCTGAACTGCATTATTCCCCCTCAAGTATTGCTTCCCCTTCAAACACAGTGCAGTTTAGACTGATTTTTAATTATAAGAAAACAATCACAGATCCATTGTAACAACTCATATAGGTAAGTTGAATATAAGATCCCTGTCAAACAACACATTAACTGCTCAAGGTAGTCACAGAATAAAACAAGATAACTAACCTGAGAAGTTAATGAAATAATATAGTCATCAGGCTCCTCAGCGTCCTGATCCTCCAAGTATTCCCTGTTAGCGATCTCCTAAAAAGATATATTTGGTTATTGAAAGATGCCAAAAGATCTTGCAAAAAAACAAGTTTTCAAATTGACTTAAGGCAGAAAGAACTAAACAATCCTCCTTTACAGACCTGCATGTGGAAAATAGTCTCTAGCTGCATCTCTACACGTAGAACTTTCAGACAATCAATTGCCAGCTTTCTGTATTCTTCAGCAAATGTTGCCAAATCCTTTGGAGGTGCACTATTTGTCCTGTCAGGAAGGTCGGCAATTGATACCTTGACACATGTTTTTCCCAGCCTGTGAAAAGCATAATTTTTCATAAATATACCAGAAGCAAAAAAATCTCAAGACATTTAGAATAACCAGACAATGTAAGTGCCCTTTTCTTCTTTACTTATAAGTTACAGCTCAGAAGAAATGAATTCGGTAGCAAAAAATGTGTCGTTGTTTGGCACTCTCATTGTCTCATCATTAGTTAAAACTTCAGTTCTACCGAGAAGGCTCGAGTCCAAATCAAAACTTACAAGCTTCGAAGTCATGGATGTTACCAAAGGTCAAGGGTAACTTAGTATAGTCATGTTAAGTTTATCTTACACATTCACAATAATGAGATTGACAAAAAGATATCATAAAAGTTCCACTTAATAGAAAAGTATAGTTTAAGATTGTAATAATATTAATGAGGACGATTTTTACTGAGTAGGTCCACATTGGACCTTAGAAAATAGCTGAGTAATTCAAGTTTCAGAAGATTAGAGTGACAAGCATCCAAGCATAAAATTAAAAAATGAATCTGATTATGAAAGAACCAGACTCGTGTCTTAACCAAAAGCATGTCCAGAGATCAAGAAAACTGAATTTCATTGCCTAAAGAATCATAAACTTATTTCATTTCCAGTAGGCTTTAGTAACATAGCTCAACAAAATTCTCGGTTCGCCCATTTTCAAAGCCCAGAGGAAGGGTAGTTTGAAGAACTTGCCTTTCTATAGAATCGGCAACATATTCCAATGAGTCACTCAATGAAGCTAATAAAATAAGCTTGTTATCATCACGTATCAAGTTTTCCTGAAAAGAAGGTACCAAATGAATGTCATATATCATACAGCTGAAATTTGTTTATCAATTATGTGATGTTGGAACAAGATAAAGCCGGCGCCCATGGGCAGGGAAGTTGGGGAAGAAAAGAAGACGAACAATAAAACCTGTAATTACCGGTTTGATTGGCCGCAAATTTAATAATAAATCACTGATTTCCGTTTCAGTCTCCATTGTCTCAGTATCAGAAATACTATAGTCATGGTTTATCTGATCACGTGATTGCGGTAAACTTGCACTGGAAGTATCAAGTCTCATAAGCTTTTCAATGTCATGCCTACCAATGACCATGTAACTTTGCTTTTCCAGTACAGCCTGATAACATGATAAAAATCACAACAAAACCTCACACGCATATGATTTGTCAAAAAACAGCAATTGCCAAGTGATAGTTGTATATGTTTCAGCATTCTAAAACAGTCAAATTCAATAACTTAATTAGGAATGTTGGTTCGGAGCTCCCTTCTTAGGCATCCAATCAACGCCCGCTCATGACAAAGGAGTATGATGAACTACAAGTGAATTATCCTATGTGCTGACTGTTATCCTATAATCCTTCAGTCACATGCTTATGCAGTTCACCAAATCCCTCAGTATTTATAAACGATCGACCATTTTTGTTCAGTAGCAATAATAAGGATCATGATAATACTTGGTTACAGACATAAAAACCCGCAGTCCGCCATTTATTTTAGTTTTGAATGTACTGCATAATATTGAAACGAAGCTGCAACTACAATGCAGTTACCACTTCAGAGATATTTTACATAATTCTCATTCTCTTTTTTTTTCCTTCTCTTTTTTTCTCATTCTCTATTTAATGAACTTTTAGACTGATATTGGTCTTTGACTATTTTCCAACTAATGTGATTCACACTTCTGCCAGAAACTTTAAGGATCCCATCCATGTTAATTACAATGTCTGCATAAAAACCAGAATGACTATTTCCATATATTGACACATGAGATGACCTCAATAACAACTGCAACAAGAGTAAAGGAATATTGAATACTGTGACTGCAACTTAGATATATCTTAAGTGTACTTGCGAACTTCAGACTTTAAACGGTACAGATAATATAGCACACAAGACAAGGGTGCAAAGCGAAGCAACTGGTAATTAGAAGTTTAAATCATGTACGAATCTGTAGATAGCAGGCTCACAGCAAACATCTGTAATCGATACCTCCATATATGAAGTCCGGCATCTTTCATATGCTCTCTCAAGGAAAGTTTGAACATAGGTCACAAGATCAACAGCAAATTTAGGCATTGCTTGAGCCCAACCAAGAACCTAGTGCAAAATGAGTGGCATTTCAATGTTAAAAATATATCATAAGATAGGAGTTCAATTCACCCTTAGTTATAATGCTTATACCTAGCTCTCAACTATGTCAAGTGAAGAAAGAAATGTTTTGGCTAAAAGTTCAAATCTCTATTGAAGTGAGTTAAGTTAATATATATTGAGTAGGTTTATTGCACCAACCACAAATAATATGAATCAAATATCTCAGAGTGTGCAGTGAAAAGAAATGCATAAGCCAATACCTCTTTAGCTAAGAAGTCTATTGCCAAAAGTCCTTGCAGTACAGGCCTCCCCTTATCAACTGATGAAGAATAAGCACCAGCCACATGTGCTCTTGGGCGGAATGCAGCAGGACCTTTAAGAGAATGTTACATGTAAGGACTTCAAGAATCCGAAATGATTAAGCAACAGCTAAGTACTCTTAAATACTCTTCTCTCAACAAGAGAAAAATGTCCTACGCATACCTATACTTTGACCACTATATGTTCAATAGGAGGATGCAAAATTGACCAATACATTGTCGCATAGGCGATTGATATAACATCCTTTTGTGTGTGTGTGTGTGTACAAAATGTCAGTGAGATATATGGTCTTCAAGAAGAAATGGAAGCATGAAGGACACATTATGGTCTTGAGGATAGTTATACTGTTTTGTGTGCGTGTGTGGAAAGATGGATATACATTGTGGTACTGGGGATCAATAGCACTATTCTGTATGCTCTCTACTTCATTTGTGCATAGATATCCAGGGAGGCGCAACATATTACACTAAGCAAACTTTTTTTCTCATTAGTAATAGTAAAATATAGTGAAAGCTGCTTAGTGACCATAGTTCAGCAGGATATACAATTTCTATCAGCTACGAGGTGCATGTATTAAGGATAACACTCTTTTTCAGAACTTACTATACTCTGGAACACTCATTGCTATTCTTTTCAACTTGCAGAACTACAGCAGCTCAGTAGTTGAAGCTTAACAAACAAATGAAGATGACAGATAATACTTCAGTCTAAATTACACATCACTTTTTCCATGATTTCGGAAGAGGCTAAGCATTAGAAAATTCTGGTACTGGAAAACAGAAGTTTACTTAGAATACAAAATGGTAGTGATTAATGGGTGACGATATTTGTAAGAAGCTACATGACAGTCATAAGCTTAGAAATCTAATGCAAGATGATACTGACTGTAACGACAAAAGTTTACTAAGTGACAATTGAAAAGAAAAACAAATGTAATGATATAGGTTCTGGAACTTGCTTGATATAGCTTGTTGTACGCCTTTACGATAGTCAACAAACATAGTTGGTAGAAAGTGATCCTTGACGAAGTTCTCCACAAAGGATAACAATACATCATTTCTGCACAACAGTTGGAAACAACAAAACAGGTTTCCTGGTTAAATGAAAAGAACCTACAGCAAGACAGTACATAACCCACTAAGCGAAATCTGAGGTCAGGAGTTTGACATACAGACATATATAGATATCAATTTTTTATTTCATTTAAGCTCAAAAGGAAAATGTGGCATGGTTATTGTTACACATATATTGAGCATTTTGGGTTGCTTCTCACAAAGTTTGTACTAAACTTATGTACAATGAAGAAATTGTTAAATTTATCCTGTCATCTGGCTGATAGTGCACTGTCAGTGTAAGAACCTCTTCCATTTTACAGTTTCACATAGTTAAAATAGGTACTACTCTACTCAGTTTTACTAACATCTAACAAGGAGGATGTAAATGTATATATGATCTCAAAGTAGAAGCAAATACGGGCACTGTGCAACAGGGAATTTCTGGCATCAGAAAAAAGAATTTACAAAATACAATAGTTTATCCATCAAGCTTACCCATGTCGAGGGTAGTTTTGAGGCAGCATTGAGGCAACTTTATCGGTAAACTGCAAATGAAACATGGAAATGTTTTTACTTTAGAATGCCAAAGTCGTTGGGTTAGCAGTAGAGATACACAGATGCAAGATAAAATTAGATGAAGTCCAGACCTGATGAACAGGTCGATACACAGATGCAGCTAAATACATGCCTTGCTCAGGTAAAACAGTCGCAGTACCATAACCTTCCTGGCTTACATTTGGACCTTTCATATTCCTTCCTTGTCGAACAGCGTCAGCTCCTAAATCTTGCAAAACTTTTAGCGTCATTATCCAACATCGTATTAAAAGAAATCCCGAGAACAACCAGTACACATTCCAATCACTTGGAAACTAGGAGATGATGTGAGCTTTGATACTAAGTCGTGTAAGAATAGATTCAATTAATCGAGCAAAAGAGTTTGCTTTAGCAGCGTTGCGCACTACATTGAATGCATGAAAGAACTCAATCAATCTGACGAGTTCTCCCGTTCTCCTTAAAGGTGCACCATAATTATAAAAATCAAGTTGCTGAACTAGTAAAATATTATCAAGTCTCAGGTTCCAGTTATATGTTATAATTCCAGCACATGTCTCAGTGACTTATATAGAGCCCCGACATACCTTCATCGGGAACTGATATAGTTGCATCCATCAAGCGGAACACAAAGTTGACATCATCATCACCCCCACGCCTGTGGTCAATAGATAGCAAATCAGAATAAGTTAGGATCATGATTAAGCCACATGAGATTGCAAATTTAGGAGAGTGGTAAAAGCCCCAAGAATGTCAGAACTTAAAACAGATTGAGGGGGCACATAAGTAAAGAAGAAATTCTTATGGAAAGGGAGGAATCACTAACTCTGTCATTAGAAATAATAACCTTCCTAGAATAACTTTATGTCATGAAAAATAATAACCTTCCTAAAATCAACAGACCACAGCTACTGAATTATGTTTACTTGAATATACTATTTACGGACAGCACAAATGTAGTCATCTAGCGGTTTCGAACAAAAAGGAAATGTCTTGGGCATTAAGATGGTTCTCAAGGACAAACAGATCGCAATAAGTTTTATGCAGCTAATGCTGTTAATAATAAATGCCAGTAACTTGAGGTATAATTCTATGATTTCGATGTTTTAAATTGAGAATTATATAGATCTTCTTTAAATAAACTAAATAGTTTCTTTCTCTGCCCAAATATGTTACTCCACGAGAGATAAAGAGAACAGACTAGGAACTTAAAGAAGTAAAACAGAAGCATTTTTGTCACTATAGTGAATTATAACAAGTTCATATACTGGCCTCTTATCTTTTGTCGGTTTTGCCGAGGTCTTGTTCGCGAGCCTAGCTGTTTGAGCAGAAGCATCCGCTGAAGCGGCCTCAGGAGTTGCTCGTAAAACCTCACATATCAGTTGTTGACATTCACTCTATCATAAAAGAACGCGTCTTATTTTCAGTACTAGTTCTCTCAAGAGCAACATAATGCAACAAGCACAATTATACAAAGCATAGGACCTGTAAAACTGTCAAGGAAAATCCAATACTATAGCCTCCAGTGTCATGTAATGTGTCAGAATCATGGTTCCAACTAGAATCTCCCCCCACCATAGCTTTTGGCGTGTTTAAGTTGACCTGTTGTGCCACTTTTGACTCCAGAAGCTTCCCAACAGTAACATGGTTCTCTAAAAATTATGCATTTACTTTACAAAGGTGAACTAACACAGCAGGAGGATTGTTGAGGAAGATAAGGTAATCGAACATAGACGAGACAATTATGGAGGAAAAAGGATAAAAGACACTGACCAAATATTCTAACAACTATATCCAGAATAGAATCAAGAAGTTCATTTGCAGCCGCTTGCGCTGCTCCTGCTGGAGCCATCACTGGTGAGACAGGGCTGACAGCTAATTGTGTTCTTGCCGAAGAGATTCCGTTCTGATGTTTATGTCTCCGATGTCCTTTCAAATAGAGTATACTGGTGGTGCTTGTTTGTGCACCCTGACCAATTTCAGGACTCAAACTATTGAGACGTTCTGCATGACTTTTGATTTTAACAGTGATGATTTCATGTATTGTAGGTCTCAGCCTCTGGCTGTTGAAAAGTTCAGAGAAATCAACATAGGTTGGTAACAACATTGATACATCAAGCAGAGGGAGTATATATAGGGAGAAAATAATTGCAATAGGAATTTTGGTAGACTGATTCACATGGAGTATAATTAGGCATAAATAGTTCGCAACCTTCAAAGAATTTACTTTTTGTAGTAAGTTCTCTTAACCATGCAATGAAATTGAAGCAATTTACTTCATTCTGATTACATTAGAGAAGCTCCATAACGTACCATATCATGGCACCAGCAGCAGCAACTTTCCCTAGCATGCAAAGGCATTCAACCATGGTCTGAAGGTACTTCACATGTACAGGAGCATCATTTTTTCTCATTGCTTCCTATAAAGAAGTGTACATATAACTTCAGTGAGTAAGTGATATGAATCAGCTAAATTCTCAGTCAACCACGAGATTAAGCATGTATGTCATTCATACAATAAATTCGTCTGGGGTGGACTCTGAAAGCCAATATGGAATTTGACGAGAAGCAACTTTTACATTCTTCCCATTTGTTGTAGTACCATCATGATCGACCAAGGCACCATCTTCATCATGCCCATCAAATGAAGAACTGAAAAGAGAGATACGTTTATGTCGCAAATTAATTAATCACAATGAGAAAGTAGTGGAACAAGCTTCCAAATCAATATTATTGAAAAACTGCAGCTATTTGTAGAATTTACTTGTCACTATGTTATCAACCATACAATGGCAAACAATTACAAAGCATATAACAAATCAAATTTGATATGTAATCAGTGGCTGATAATGGCTCAACCCAATTATACGATCACCTTTTTGAACTGTTAACTTTTATTATCTTCAATCCTAATTGATTATTTTATAAGTATTATATAAATTTTGTTTAAATTATCTATTCAATCCTACATGTTTTTTAAATAATTTTTATCTATCTTCAATATCTAATGTTTGTATAATACAATATAAACAATCCTGTATATTATATAAAATAATCAACAAGACCAGGAAAGTCATGCGATAGCACGGACACAATACTAATTGATAATAAAGGGGTGATGTTATATTTCAATAAAGTTCTAATATTATTGCGCGAGAGCATTAGATAAGGGGAAGCCAGGTACAGATTGGAAACTCTTTTTGGTAAAAGAAATTTGAAAACCAAATTAAGATTGCATGATAGAAAGAAGTTCCACTATATTGGCAAGAATAGAAGCCCTACCCTCCGTCAATGGAACCAGGTTGGTGCAATCCATTCCCAAGCCCATATGGACCAACATGATTGTCTCCCTTCACAGACCTAGTTCTTCTAGACCGGGATTGTGAACTACTCATTGAAATTGTAATAGCCATAGTTGTTGGGAGTGGATCAGTGCTGTCATCTATACCCGACATAGCTGAGCTGCAATAGACATCGATCAGAGTATAATGAAAATTTACAGACACACATTGATCAGCTCAAGGACGAGAATCACGGGGTCGTGGTTTTATTCATGGGAAAGCTCCAATAGATCACAAGATCAAGGGAATATACAAAACCACTTTTTTGGGGCACTGAGGTTGGCTTCACTGCATTCAGAAAGGGATTACGTTTGGAAAAGGTTTATCTTCACATAGTTCGAAAAAAAGGGATATCTCAATTAAGGTCTGCTTGATTTTTAAGATGAGGAACTCCATTATAAATTTTCAAAGCATGTTGATAAGAGAGAGTTCAGAAAATGCTTTTGAAGAGCGTCACTTAGTTATGGTCCTTCACTGTTTTACCGTCAATTCCCCTTTTTAACTGTAACTGAAGGACTTCTTGTTCCTATTTTATTTTGTTACCCCTACTAAAAGATATTGATTTATTACAAATAAGTCATCTTCCTAATGCAATGACCAAAAGGATTTTCAAGTGACATACCCATTAGATAGCCACAGAATTATATTAACAACACTACAAATTGAAAGAACAGGGTTTTTTTTGGAACTAACCTACTATATTCACCCTTATTGTAGAGATGTGCATGCAGATCCTCTAGAACTTTATAGAAGAGAATGCCCCGTAACTTTGTCAATTCAGATCTGACATCTTGAAGGGCGCCAACCTACGTGTGAAAAGAAGGATATAAATTTTATCGATTATGTTACTTTGAATAAAATAAATCAACCAAGATGTAAGCACTACGTGCTAAACAAGTGCATCACATGATTGGAAGAGGGAAACCATTAATAACATAATGTTAGCACATAGTCATGAGGAATAAAAATAAATAGGTAATGTTTAATTGATACTAGAGCTACATATATGTCTGGAGAACTTAGTTACTTCAGCCGGCTGCTTTAGGTATATATCTCAACGAAATTCATCATGCTTGATATTTGAAGTTCTTATATCGGTCAATTTCAAGCTTATATGTATACAGAAAGAAGGAGCGGTTGCAATTATACTACGAGAAACATAGTTTAAGACTTTAAATTTGTAACAAAAACTAACAAAAAATAATAGATCAGTATGTTGAGTCGCCGACAGAAAAAAAGTGGGTGAGGGAAACATGATTAAAATCATCTATAAGTATGCAAGCATAACTTATCCGGTTGGTAATACATTATGGGCTTTGCTTTTTTCCACTCCAACATTAAATTATTTATTGATAAATATTCAGGGTATAAATATAATTTAACACCAAAAGTGGAGTGTGGTTATGGCGTGTAAAAAAAAAGCCCTTAATAAAAATTAAGAGGCGAAATGTCTTCACACTTGGCAAAAAATTGGAATGGTTTATGATAAATGTCCAGTTTGAAATTATTATTTGCCATATTTGAAGACTAGTTTATGAATATTTTCTGCCTCACAAAAATTTGGATGCCCAAGCGTTACTTATCTAATTGACAATAAATTAAAATAATATGCAACATCACCCTACTTCTTCTCACTAAGCGACAATCTGGCACCTAACACACACAAATTGTTGTGTGCTATACATGAAGACAAGTATATGAATATTTCCTTTAAAACATGTTGATGCGCTAAAGTTGAGTTAAAATTTGACACTTCAATAAATCGTCACCCTGAGTAGATGAATAACATCAACATATGGATGAAGTAATACAAGGAAAGGATTTTTGAACTTATTATCAAGAATATATGTGTATAATTGAAAAGACCAACCGTCTGAAGGCCCTCTCTCTCAAGCATCAAAGTTGATTGGGCATGCACTTGCACGGCAGCATAGAACTGTTTGTCAGCAATGAGCTTTTCAATGCGAGCTGGAACCTGTGATACATACGAAACATGCAAGATAAACTTCTAGGAAAGAAACCTGTTAAATAGATGCAACCAATGAACTGCAAAATTAACTATAAACAGTAAACTGACTTTGGCTATGCCTTCGATCTGATCTAACAAGGCTATAATGTGCCGTAGTGTAACTGATCGATACCATAGTTGGTGCAATTGCATATTACGGGCACCAAGAGATCTTTTTGCTTCGCCCAAATCTCCCTTTAATACATCAACACTTTGAGTAGATTCGCTGAATAACCGCAAGATCTGGAGGAGAGTAGGGAGAAGAGTAAAGTTACAAAATTGCAAGGTTTTAAGATTTTTGAAGCAATAGAGAGAACAGAACAAAGACACAACTGTTTAAATTGCAAAATTTGTATATGAACAACCTAATATCTTCTTTCAGGGCGAATTAAAATAATTTTGGCCAACTAAAAATCATTGAAGTCGGAACCCAGAAGTCAAAACCCTGATATCTATTGCTTCTATTCTGATGCAAACTTCATGAAACTCTACAATGTAAAACTCTTGCTAAACATTGATTACATTGTTGGGGGAAAATGATAAATTAATTTCACTACAGCAGAAATACAATGCCAAAGGAATGTTCAAAACCTGAGAATAATTTTGGATTGCTTTATTGAAGCCGCCATGATAAGCATGTACTACTTCATCTACTACATCCTCGATAACATTACTTTGCTCCTTCAAAATCTTGACTTCAGATTCCCGATCTTTTGATGTCAATATATGCACAACGTGTGGCAATGAATCAAAACGAGCTACACTCCAGCTCTCATCTACCTTTTCAAGCTCCTTTCTCAAATGCTGCCATTTGGATCAAACAATGGGTATCATTAACAGAACTAGACAAACACATTTTAAAGATAGATAAAATACAAAGTTGCTATCAAGAATTGAACTCACAACTTGCAAAAAAACATAATTAACCAAGTAAAATGCAAGAGTTCTAACCACTTGGCATGAATGAAAGATAACGATAAATTGAAAACTTCGTGAGTGCAACCCATTTGATTGTGTCATATGGTCAATTTTTTGGGCGAGAAGTATCGAAGTGAATTTCTAAGGGATTGAGTCACTCGTCCTAAACCAGTTAGTTTTAGCATGCAACAGTATGGATTCTTTTCATAGAACAAATTCAATAACTTCGAAACCATTAATGAACTGACCACGGATTACCTATTCAATACAAAATTAGCATACAATTCCACAAACATGAACATCCTCATGATGCTACAGCGAGCACTTGATTTGAACATAACAATTCAGAAATAAGTATTTACCATTGTCTTATTAATTTCGTGTAAATATCAGCAAATGCAATAGTACTATCAATTTAATAAATATTAGAATGCATCATTCCACAAAAATGAACATCCTCCACGATGTCATAGTGAACACATGATTTGAAGATAGCAATTTAGAAATAAGTATTCACCATACAAGTCCATTACCAAACTCAAGCACCATGTCCTAAGCAATTTCAGCTAAACATCATCAAGTTCAATAGTATTAAGACCAGCACTAAACTAATTAAATAACTCGAAACGAATAATAATTGAACATAACAGTACATCCACTGATCACAAATACAACTCTCTAACCAATTGCACTCACCAAAAATCAACAAATTTCAATTGCATTCAAGAACAACACTACCCTAATTGAATAATTCAAAATTGTGCTGAACATCAACATATTCCAATTGCACTAAAAACAACACTAAAGTAACCGAATAACTCAATATACATCCAAAGACCAACAAATTCCAATTGCTTTAAAAATACACTAAGCTAACCGTATAAGTCAAAATTGGAGCTGAAAATCAACAACTTTCCATTGAAATGAAAAAGAAAGCTAACCGAATAAGTAAAAAGTTGTGCTGAAAACAACAAATTCCAATTACATTAAAAACAACATTAAACTAATCGAAAAGGTCAAAATTGGAGCTGAAATCAACAAAATCCCAATTGCAATAAAAAGAAACTAAACTAATCAAATGAGTAAACAATTGTGCTAAAAATGAACAAATTCCAATTGCATTAAAACCAACACTAAACTAATCGAATAAGTCAGCATTGGAGCTGAAAATCAACAATTCCAATTACATTAAAACCAATACTAAACTAATTAAAAAAGTCAAAATTGGAGCTTCAAATTAACGAATGAAATAAGTTACCTCTTTTTCAGGTGGAATGGGTAAACCATCGAAGTTCACCATCTCGAACAACTTTCAAGCTCAACTTCAGCACCTATTACTCAGATTCAATACTCCAGAAATATATAAATAGTAAGTAATTTATCAGAATAAACTATATATTATAATTGTATATATAAATCTGGAATATTATAATTGAATAAATATAAATTTGGGATTTTATGATAAATAGTGAAAGATGAATAAAGTGGATAGTAATGAGAGGAAAAAGGGCATTCGGATCTCGAAATGTGATTATTTTGGGAACGAGATGATGACGAGAGTTGGATCACAAGTTGTTGCCATTTAGGAAAATTGTCATTTCCATTTTATGGAAATTATTTCATTTTATGGACTATGTTCTGGATGTGTGAAATTAGTCAATAGTAAGAGTTAATCGAATAGGTTAGTGGAAAAGGTTCTTGTTAGTGATCAAAACATCCTGATTCGAAACTCAGGTCTATCACTAATTTACAAAAAAAAATTATAAGAATAGTAAAACTTTCAATTCATTTAAAAGTACCTTTAATTTTTTAGGTATACTTTTATTTATTAATGGAGTATTTTTTAAAACAAACTTAGTGATATCAATTTCATACTTTTTGAATTGGTGAATCCATCTTATATATAGTTGGTGAATGGATAATTATAACTTTTTATGATATTAATTTCATATTTTTTATTTAATGATATCCATTTCAAGTTCTCCTTAATTATCTACTCTATATAATATGGGAAGGGGAAAATTAGAGGTTATTTTGAAGCCCCATAATCCCCTAAATTGTAAGAATATAATTATATAAATTATTTAATTTTTATACAATAACTACCCAGCAATATTATTAAATACATTTATCTTTATTTTTTTAAAATAAATTTAGAAAAATCTTATGTTATTTAGGATGAAGTGAATATACATAAACATCTAAAAAACATAATAAGACCTTGGATAAAATCTCAAAACCTCAATTAATTTGAATTTGAAGAAGTAGTATCTTATGATTAATTCCTTAATAAAAACAAATAATAGAAATTTAAGTTGTAGTGAATTGTTCTAGTAAAATATATGAGGAGTTCAGTTTAATATTTATAGATGCAAGACAAACGTTGTAGTAATATTTTGTTAATTCGTACGCATACTTTGTAAATTCTCATGAAAAAATATAAACATACATGTTATGCGTTTTGAAGTCATGTGCGTTAAGAGGTCAAGGGTTCGAACCTTGTTGGAGACATACTTGTCTCATATTATACTCTAACTTTCTATTAGTTAGCAATTTCTGTATTCATGTTTGTAATATCATTGTAGTCACAATTCATCGCTAATTATCAAAAAAAAAAATTTGTTGAAGTTTAAAATTTTGATCTTTAATCTATATAAGTATGATGTTTTATGAAAGTTAAATCCTTAATTATTTATCTTATCGAAATTGTGTTAATTAACTAATGTTTTATTTAGTAAACTGGGTCTTGTGTTCAAATCATCACAACTAAAAATTATAAGTAGAGGTTGATTGGTTAAATGAGATATTACTCATGTATGTGAGTTTGAATGAGACATTAATCAAGTGTTGAATAAATATTTACAACAAAATTATTTAATGTCTATTCTACTATAGACAAAATATTTACAACAAGAATTGTTTATTATGGGATAAGAATTTTTTTTAAATTGAATAAATATTAATTTAAGTTTTGTCCTCAAAAAACTTTAGTAAATTATAATTTCATCATAATAGACTTACAGTGATTGTTTATTGATTAATATATTAAAATATAAATCAAAATAAAAAATTATATTGAAAATTATTAATATAAGTAAACTTTTAGTTCTATTAAAATATATTTTTCCGTGTAATTAAGTGAAGTATAAAAAATTAACACTTAAATCAAATGTTAAAAACCCTTACTTAATTAAGTTTACTACATATTGAATCCAATATGCATAACTCAGCCCAACAAACAACAACCCTAATAAAAAACTACGGCTCTAACGATTAACAACATCTCTCAACCAGCACCATCTCTGAACCAACACCATCTCCCTTCTTCTTTCTTTTTACAAATAACATATCTTATTACCATTAATTGAGCTTTCTTTGTACAAAATAGTGGTGGTTCACATGAAACACTATGAACATAGTGGGGTCCGTCCATGCTTGCTCGGTTCACATGCACCCACAAACTCATCTGTCATAACTTCAGTGGCATTTTTCGAACATATTTTATATACTTTTTTTTTATAATTCGGTTTAAAGACTCGCATTTGTATTACATAAGTAAAATTGACAAATGGAGTTAAGATTTTTAATTAAAATATTTTGATCATTTATTATCTTGTGTGCTAGTCTATCAGTGCAAATGTTAAGATTGTCTTGGGTCTTGTTTGCTTTATTATAAGTTACTTCTAAGATTATAAATGAAACACATGTATTTATCTTAAAAAAGTCACAAATATTATGTCAAAATGCAACCTCCTATTTTCAAACTTACTTACAAATGACAGTGAGTCAAACGCCAAAATATGGGCAAGTCAAATCGAAAACAAATATAAGGTCGACACCAAGTTGAATAAAACTTCGAATCCGGGTGTGAAAACCTTATAAATCTATATTAATCTTTTGATAATGAGACGAGTTCAAGTGGTGATCAGGATACAGACTTCGTATGAACTTTATTAAATCATGTAATTCACATTTCGAGTATCAAGAAATACCTCGTACTCGGGTCATATTCATTTAACCTTTTAACACATTTCTAGTCAAGTTCTTTTAGTAGGGTTATCTGTTTTGTTCACAAGTTCAGTAATAAATAAAGGCTTATTTTCATTTTGTACCCTAAACTATTATGGAAGTTTTAAAGTGCACCATAATACTATCCTAAGCCTCAAATTGCACCTTATACTACGATTTGTCTCATTTTGCACCGTAGAACGTCAAATATGATGTAATTTCCTTTTAAAAGAAGGGCAAACTCGGAATAGCACATATATTAAACTTTTGGGGCACATTTTACAAATAACAAGACTTGTAAATTAAAAATAAACCCACCTTTTCATCGAACACCTTACCTTCTTCATCTTACTCATCAAACCCCAACCCCTACCACCAGTATAAACATAATACTTCATCAAACTAAATATATTCAAATTCGAATATGAACTTACAAAATCACTTATTATTTCTTTCCTTATTTTTACCCTATTCAAAATCTTAAAAGCACAAACTCTTTACTCTATCCATCTATATCATAGAAATTCTCATCAACACAAATCTTCAAGATATATTTATAATCATCGCTCTCTGATAACACAAACAGCGGCATTTGGGATCTCTTGATAATGCCTTACCAATTGCCATCGAAAGATCGAAGAAACAACAAAAAACTACAACAATTTCAACTCCATCT
Source organism: Echium plantagineum (assembly GCA_003412495.2). Classification (NCBI taxonomy): domain Eukaryota; kingdom Viridiplantae; phylum Streptophyta; class Magnoliopsida; order Boraginales; family Boraginaceae; genus Echium; species Echium plantagineum. The sequence goes on along the minus strand of CM016563.1, from coordinate 22,168,915 downwards.
CTCAAGAATCAGCCTGAAACTGTCGTGAATGATGGTTACTTGATTTGTTTGTGAATTTTTGAACGATGTTAGGCTATTTAACTTTACTATCATGCAACCACTCTTGTAAGATTTTCTTGCTAATCAACTTCGTAAATTGAAATAGGCTAAATATGATTCATTAATACGAAAAGTGAGATTTGTTGGCTGGGAACGGTTTGCTGATATGTGAGTGTGAATGAATGGAAAAGGTGTTGCTGGTTATAGTGAAAGCAACTTCAGCTGGTCTCGATTTTTGTGCAAGGTGAATGAGGGGGCAATTTCTTGCGGGGGGGGGGGGGGGGAGGGTTGGTCTGATTTTGTACAGGGGGAAGGGTTCCATTCTATGCAATGGTTGGTCTGATTTTGTGTAAGGGGAGGGGGCTCTGGTCCGATTTTGTGCGAGGGTTGCTCACACGGATGTGGTGGTTAATTGCGGTGGTAGTGGGCTATGAGGTTTTAGCGGTGATGGTGGTAGTGGGCTATGAGGTTTTAGCGATGATGGTGGTAATGGTGGTGAGTGTGGGTGGGGACGCTATGGGTAGGATGTTGTGAGGAATAAAAAGGGGAAGAGGTTAATTTTTTAATTTAATAGTTTTGATGTTATCAAAAAGTGCCCAAAAAAATAATAAACCTATTATTTCAAATTTCCCCTTGTTTTTTCATTAGTTCAAGGGCTAATATTGCTTTTTAGGGGGTAAAATGAGACAAACCGTAGTATAAGGTGTAATTCGAGACTTATGATAGTATTATGATGCACTTTAAAATTTCCGTAATAGTTTAGGGTGCAAAATGAAAATAAGCCATAAATAAACTAAATATAATTGTATGTTATGTATCAATTAAAAGACCTTTTTAGCTATTATATTTAATTCATTACTCTTTTTTATTATATGTATTAATAAAATTAAATAGATATAGAGTGGTAGTCATTACTTTTTTATTTGATTAAGTTGGCTAGAACTATCAAACTTATTTATATGCACAATTGAAGAAGACAAATACCATTTATAAATAAATAGTTATAGATTTTTCTTGTTTTGGACAATTTGACCTTGACAATTTGTCAAAAACTATCCAAACATAATAGTCACTATAACGCAATTATTAAGTGGTGCATTTTTTAGAAACATGTGATCGAAAAGGTCATTAGCAAACATGTATGATCGAATGGTGAATGTTGTAAAACGTGTATGATAGAACCTGCTTTTAGCCCATTTTTAATTCATATTTTTTTGCTGAAATGACTATTTTACCCTCTTATGTGACCGGTATGTGGCTTCATTAACAACCAAGATAACGATGATCTTGATGCAGTGAACTGGTGGGACATTTTTTCAAATATGCATAATGATCAAATGACACATTTTGAAACATGTATGATCAACGGGGCATGGTTGGAAACATGTATGTGTTGAATATAGTAGTTTATTATTTTCACTCGTTATGCCCGTTGCGATAATTGGTTTAACAATTCGTTTACTAGTTTACTTAAATGTGATTGCGCATACTTAGTGCCCATATAGTAATTGTAATTACTAGTTCGGGTTTTCACGATAATCTAACGGGTTATGAGCGATTACTATATACACCTCATTAATCGTTATAAATCAATAGTTATAGACTTTTATTGGTCACTCATGTTTATTAATCATGTCTTAGTTGGTTTGTGAGTTAACTTTTACGTCAAAATCAATTTGTAGCCATACAAAACCTTAATTCGAAAGGGGTAAAATAGACGATTTACTTTAGAATCATTTTTAACTCAATTAAACAACATACTCCTTCCCACTTGAAGATGATAGGCTTGGTCGATTGACTCAAGTCATTGCGCTCTAACATTTCAAAAGAATTGGTTGTAGACTTAATCCTCAAGTCCATTCCAGAATGATTCTCTCAATTTGTTATGAACTGCAACATGCATAAGTTTGAGTTATCTCTAATCGAACTGCACAACCTGATCATTAACGCTGAGGTGAATATAGTTAAGACTAAAACTCCTCATTCTTTTTCAGTTTTTGTGGTCCAAAATAAGAAGTAGTTCAAGAAGAAAAAGATGTGCGCTACTAAGGCTAAGTGTTCTAACAAACCCAGAGCTATTAAGTCTGCTGGAAGGAATGAGGACATGTGTCACTATTGTAGGAACCTTAGTCACTGAAAGTCGACCTGTAACAATTTCGTGGAGGAGAGGAAGAATGGTCTACTGACCAGCCAACCAACAGGTATATATGTTTGAAGTTTGTATAATCGATGTGGTTCTCATATTTGTCGCAATATGCATGAACTACAGATAAGTAGGATACTCGAGAAAGGAGAACTGAATTTACGTGTAGGGAACGGCCCGAGGGTTGCGACCTTAGCAGTGGGATACATTAGCTTAAAGTTTCTTACGAGCCTTGTTTTAAAACTATTCCCGATTTATCATGTACCTGATATGGTTCAATTGAATTGAAACTATATCAAATATGATGATTTAATTTAATTTCCGAAAGAATTGTCTCGAGAGCATAAGACATTTTATACTTCTTACACATGAAAGTGCCCGCTCAAGGGAATAGGAAAACATGAAAAATATTACACTTTAATTTTCTTTAAACACTTCTCTCCCATTCGAAGAGTGGAAACCAAACCATGACCTCTTGTCATATTAAAAACAAGTACTCACAAAATTATAACAACGAAACATGTGGATTATTGGAGATCTAAACTCAGTTTGGTTTTGCCTCACAACTAATAAACCATGTATGTAAATATGTAGTAAGTGTTGTACTTAGAATCATATCTTGGTCAAACTCTTAAATCAATATGTTTAAATATATATAAAATGGATTATTTACAAAACTAATTGCTAATATAATAAAACATTATTTGCCTAAGTAAAATAGAAAGCATTTATTTATACTAAGGTAAATCATTATACTAAAATGTAATTACCAACAAAAAATTGATTTATTGAAATTAATTCATTTTTGATAAAATGTATTGATAATTGAAAACCTAAAAGCTATTGTGTGAGGGAAAGCCGGCTCGAAACTCGAATCATTCAATACCAAGCCGAAGTTTGAAAATTGGCCCATTCAAGACTGAGTTTTTGAGACTTGACTCACTAAGTAAGCCGTTCGGTGAAGCTTGTTGTTTCATTCTCCCACCCAAACAGCCAACCAATTCTTGGCGGCTTCGCGCGCTCAAAACCCAATTTCAAATCTCTTTAATCTCCACCGTTCTTCACATCCCAATCCAACGACCAAAATCCACGATCCTCGTCTCTCCAATCCCACCAATCACACTCCCCGTCCACTCTTCTATATAAACAAACCCCTCCCCATTTTCTTCTCATCACAAAAAGCTCTCTCTCTAGAAAAAAAACTCCCGAAATATCTCTCTCAAAATGGCACCAAAAGCAGCAGAGAAGAAACCCTTGGCAGAAAAGGCCCCCGCCGAGAAAAAGCTGAAAGCCGGAAAAAAGCTTCCGAAGGACGCCACGTCAGCATCCGTTGACAAGAAGAAGAAAAAGAACAAGAAGAGCGTGGAAACCTACAAGATATACATCTTCAAGGTCCTCAAGCAAGTCCACCCTGATATCGGGATATCGAGCAAGGCGATGGGTATAATGAACAGTTTCATCAATGATATTTTCGAGAAGCTCGGCCAGGAGAGCTCCAGGCTCGCGAGGTATAACAAGAAGCCTACCATTACTAGCCGCGAGATTCAGACTGCGGTCAGGCTGGTGCTGCCCGGAGAGTTGGCGAAGCATGCAGTCTCTGAAGGGACTAAGGCTGTTACCAAATTTACAAGCTCTTAGGGTTTGACGATTTGTGATATAGGCTTTGGTGAATCTGGGGGTTCGTTACTAAATTCAGATAAAAGTTTCGATTTTTAGTGTAGGTCGGTGATATGGTGATTTAGGCTTTAATTTTTCGTATAGACAGATGCTTTGTGTAATTTTCAATTGGGTTTTGAATCTATGGAACTTTATTCTCAAATTTATGCATTTTTTCTGATTTCAGTTGCGATATTATATTGTCTTCTCCATTGTATTTGCACAATAAAAATCCACACTTTTTGTTGTTGTTTATGCCTGCATAAATTTTGAATCAATAAACACTGAATGTCAGGTGGTAAAACTTTAACACATCGATTGGATGTATTGTATCTATATAGTTGATCATGTTTAGTAGGATAAATTACGAGAGATAGGGTTTCCTTTGTAGCTTCGTGATTTATTTAGTTTCCTAATTGTTTTCTGACTATTGCCAACTTTATCTCACTCGAGATTGATGTTCTAATTAATGTTCATTTGATTACATAGCTGTGGAAGGTTTCGTATTTTGGGGGCTGTGAAGCAGATTAACAACTGATTGTGTTTTGTTAACTGGTTTACGTTTCTGTGTGGATATAATGAATGTAATTGAAATGTTCTTTCTGGTGAATTTGGGAACAACCTCTGTATGATTACATGCCTAAGAAAAAAGCTGGCCTATTATCTCATCCCCTTACATGTTTAGGTGGGGTGGCGGAGCCTCTTAAAGAGGCCTCTGGCTAGCTGCCTCATGGCATTGGCATGAGGGCGGACCTAAAGAGATGGTGAGAACTTGACAGAGAAGGGCCTCTCCTGATCCTCTACGAAGTACCGTTTTGCTCCGTATCTAGTGGATTTAGACGTCTTTGATTTTGCTTGATCGTTTTCTTTTCCATTTTCCACAAGTGTTTTTAGGAGCGTATGCAATCTACTGCCAGTGGTTTCGTGAGTCTGGATCAGTTCATTTTGTCGTATGTGAATAGACAAGGGATTGGGATCTACATAAGACATCTTCACATACTCACTTCATTGAACCACTATCATGATTAGGATTATGCAAATGCTGATCAAATATAAGCAATTGAAAGAGCTTCAGTGGGCATAGCCATTTCTGCCAGTCCACTACCTTGAAGGCTCGACCACTGGGACACCAGAAGCTGCAATACTCCAAGTCTCTAACTGGTCTCGCTCCTCTGTACGTTGTTATGAATTGGCTAAGTCTTTGCGAATGTAACAAATTCAGAGTGATATTTAGAACCTCACATAATTTGCATTAACATCCTGATGCAGGGCTTACTCTTTCTCTAATTGTAGTGCATTTCCTTCGAATAAATCAGTTTATGATATATATTTTAGAATTGAAATTTTGATCATAATGGCGTGTCGTACATGAGTTAATCTATTCGGTTTGTTTTTATTATTAATGTCTCGTTGTATGGGACATCGCACTGCTTCTCTTCATGTTGATGAATGATCCCAGAATTGACATTGTACTGCTTCTCTTCATGTTGGAATTTACCATGGATATGCAACTCACTCAGGCAGGAAGTTTCCGCTGCTTTGAATCGATCAATTAGTGGACAAGGTTAGTCGTTACTAGCCCAAACATATTAAGTTTCTTCAGGACACCGATTGGGGGGAAGAATCAAGATGCAGTGGTTCCCCAAGAGAGTTGGCGTGCTTATTATGCTTCTGTCTTGCTAGTGGTTGGTCTAGAGTTTTATAATTTCAGGAATTACAGATACTTTAGAAGACGAGGGGATGCAGTGGTCACAATATGTTGGCACTGTAGTTTCACTTATACAATATCCGAGGTCTACCAGTACACACTCGACGAATAACAATTACATGTCTCACCGGCTCACCCTCACTACTTAAGTATTCACTATTCAGTTCTCCTTTGAGGTTGCAGAAATCATTCTTGATAAGGAATGTGGGGATATCACATATTCACATGTATCATATGAAATCATGTCATAAACGTTGTATCAATTTATGTCCCAAATCGCTGCCATTATATTAATATGATAGTGGATTGTGATAAGTGATTTTATGGATTTGAATATAGTGATACTTATTTATATTTATATATAATGGGGGAAATTCTTTAATGGAAATGGAAATGGAAATTAGATATACCTTTGGAATCGATAGTGAATCCTTTTTCGAATAAGGACAGTTGACAACTGAATCCGATTTAGACCACAGTCTTCATATCCTATAATTAGGTAGTGAAGCTTAAATGATCATATAAGATATCACATGTCTCACCATACGATATAACAACAAGTCAACAATAATAATGTTAAATTCTACTCCTATTATTTTTGTATATGACGGTTGGATCCTCCTCATGGTAGCTTCCACTCCCCACTCTTAGATAGCCCACCCACCATTCTTCAACTCCATCAACCAAACAACACAACAAGAACTAATTCTATATAAACAAACCAAACATCACGTTCTTTGAAATGCAATCAAACCAGCAAATACAATGGTGACATCAGTTTTACCACGAGTCGAAAGCCTTTCAAATGATGGCTCACAATCCATACCAAAGGAATACGTTAGGCCTCAAGAAGAGCTCCAAACAATTGGCAACATATTCGAAGAAGAAAAGAACAACCAAGGGCCTCAAGTGCCCACAATCGATCTCAAGGAGATCGATTCAGAGGACGTGCAAGTTCGCGAAAAATGTCATGAGGAGTTGAAGAAAGCTGCCATGGACTGGGGTGTAATGCACCTTGTGAACCATGGGATTGAGGATGAGTTGATAAGCCGAGTGAAGAGGGCGGGCGAGGAGTTCTTCCAACTGCCTGTTGAGGAGAAAGAGAAGTATGCAAATGATCAAACACAAGGGAAAATTCAAGGGTATGGAAGCAAGCTAGCTAATAATGCTAGTGGTCAGCTTGAGTGGGAGGACTATTTCTTCCATTCTGTTTTTCCAGAGGATCAAAGGGACTTGACTATTTGGCCCAAAACTCCACCTGATTACATGTAAGATACTAATTCTTGTCTATTGTTAAAGATATTTGTACTCGTTCGAGTCTTCATTTATCCGAAATTTCTTCAGTTCCAACCTTCGACAATACGAACAGTTTCATATTTTCAATTACTCGCTTAAATCAAATTCAAACTTAATTTGATTAAAGTTTCGTTTCGCTTGTGTTGAATATTAGTTGAGAGTATATTTCGAACTTATTCTTTAACAAATCCATCATTAAAATTCCTCAAAAACCAGGACTTACCATTATTTCTTATTTAATTGTTAAAATATCATTATCCCAAAAATTGACCAGAAACTGCTTAAATAGAAAATTTCTCTATTCAATTTATGTGTTATTGATATATCATATATCGATTATATTTGTTTCTATTCCTAAGTAAAATATTTCTTTTGATGCTTACATTCAATTTACAGAACTGTTCTGAAAAAATAAACAAAACACAAGAAATTTTGTTGTTTATGACCATCAATAGTAACTCTCAACTTGTGTTTACTTTGCCGATGGCTCAATAGCCTAGTGACATCTGACCCAACCTTTCATATAAGAGGTAAAATCGTATGAGTAACAGTAACATTCTTGTTTTGTTATGTGTACTCTGGTTCAGTGAAGCAACAAGTAAGTATGCAGAGCAACTAAGAAGCTTAACCACTAAGATACTATCTGCACTATCTGTTGGCCTGGGATTAGATGAAGGCAGACTTGAAAAAGAAGTTGGAGGCATGGAAGATCTCACTCTCCAATTGAAGATCAATTACTACCCAAAATGCCCTCAACCCGAACTAGCATTAGGGGTTGAGGCTCACACTGATGTGAGTGCACTCACTTTCATCCTCCACAATATGGTTCCAGGTTTACAACTCTTCTATCAAGACAAGTGGGTTACTGCAAAATGTGTCCCGAATTCGATTATTATGCACGTGGGAGATACACTTGAGATCTTGAGCAACGGGAAATACAAAAGTATCCTTCATAGGGGACTTGTCAATAAGGAAAAAGTGAGGATTTCTTGGGCTGTTTTCTGTGAACCACCCAAGGATAAAATCACCCTTGAGCCGTTGCCGGAGAGTATGTCTGAGGCTGAGCCACCTCGGTATTCTCCTCGCACGTTTGCTCAACATCTCAAGCAGAAATTGTTCAAGAAAAGTGATGATGATGATGTTGTTGATGCTTGAAAGTAATAATTTTGGTTAACATCACCATGCAATGTGCCAATGTAAAACTTATGTTACTGTACTAAATATTGCATAAAATTGGCTTATTTTATAGTCTATTTCATTACTTTGTATAATTTCAACCATCTAAAAGTGTTTTTTACTTAGTAATTAATTTATGTCTCCAATTAATTTAAGCTGGAACATGGATGTTAAATTAATTATAAAACTAATTACTAAACAATATTTTTACATACTTCCAAGTTTCAATTAACATGAGAAATTCTATTATTGAAAATAAAGTTATGTGTATGAGTCATGAGTGAAGATAATACTTTGATAATCTTCAATCTTGATGGCTAGAAAAAAAAACTGGTCTATATAAATTAGTGATGAGGTGAATTCCGCATTGAGGACCTTCTGGTCATTAGCAAGAGTATTTTTCATCAGACTATTCGATTAACTCATCTATATATATTTTGTAAATTACCTCACCATTAAATTACTTAAATTAAAATTATTATCGTGCGCAAATAATGATTGTGCCAAAAATAAATAATTAGTTATAATTATTTAGTCATGTACAAACACATTTAAATTAATCGAACTTCACATGATTATAATATATTTTTTTTGATAATTAGCAATGACGAATTTTGAACCTAAAATTTTTCGATCAGTGAGAAGAATCTAATACTATAAATAATTGAAGTAGCAATTCATGAAAATCTTACACGATAAGGTGCGTAAAGTAAGGAGAGTTGGAAAACGGATAAGTTGGAAAATGGATAAGTTGGAGTCTGAAAAAGTGGTACACATTCTTGGTTTTAGATCAAACCTAGATAGCCAATGACTTGATATAGATTGATGATATTTGACCCAAATTTTTGTTAGGAAATTTTGACTTTTTTTACTTCCAATATTCGGATAAGTAAAGAATAATCAACTTTTTAAATCATTCAAAATCATTTTTTCACAATTCGAGCATGGACGAAAATGGTTAACGAATTAAATTTGAAATTATAAATGATACACTCATTTAAGGGCCTTCGGCTTGGCTAGCCCATCGACCAACAGAGGAGGTGAATCCGGGATGTATTTCTAGCGGCTCGGTACTCCACCTCAAGAGTGTCCAGAGTAGGCTGGGTAACCACCCACAAGCAAATCCTCCCTTGAACAAATGCAGAGTTACTCATGTATCTGCCGTGGATTGAACCCACACACTTGTGGAGAAGCACACTCTTATAGTGAGACCCCTTACCATTTGAGCTATGCCCCGTGGGCTAAATTTGAAATTATGTAGCCCTTGGCGTGGGGAATCTCCATTCTTATCCTTTTGACAACAATTTTTCTATTTTATAGGCTTATACGGCGTATTATATAAAGCTAAACATACATAAAATGTGAGAGCAAATCATGCTAATGGTAACGCTATTATTAGCAAAATGCATTGGATGCTCTTAGAAAGATTTGATGCTCTGTTTGAAATCTCATAAAAAATAAATTAGCGCCGTTCCTACTCTATTAATTAATTAAATAAATAATGGTTGTTACTCCTATTATTACTAAAAAATAAAATAAAGATGTTCCTACATACAAACTAACCCATGTTACTACAAGACATGGCACGTTAAGCTCCATTTTATTTCCCCAAAAAAGAAATAAAGTACATGCCCAATTCTTATGATTCTCTTTGGTGTATTTTGTTTTTTTCACATACTTATTATTACTCCCTCCGTCCCTAAATGATTGTCACATTTGACTTTTGGTGGTCAATAAAACACGATTTAAAATATAAATATCTCTTATTCTAAATGCAAAAAAATTATAATAAATTGATATTTCAAAAATATATATTGAGACGAATCTAACGAGGTACCACAAGACTATATTATTTCTTTTCGTTTAGTGAGAATTCGTGATCAAATTTTGTTGTAATTGACCATAAAAGTCAAAATGTGACAATCTTTTAGGGACGGAGGGAGTATCATTTTTCAAAAACATGTAAACAAGGAGTGTTATAAACCAGCAAATATATACATACATAGTAAAATGATGTAACTTGAAAATGGTTCATATAAAATTGATATTAAACATAAAATTTGATAACTTAAAGCTCATTCTAACATGAGTAAACAATAAAAATCATATCACTTAACCTGATGAAATTATTTAGGAGGAGCATCTGAAAGGTTAAAAAGAAATAGGCATTGTGAATACAATCAAATTGTATCGGTAACTACTTATCTCATTTTAAAACCTGATAAAAAAAGAGTGCACGAAAAATTATGTTTGCGTGATAAATTCAAAAGAATATTATATCTATATAATATTGATAATGAAGATTGAAAAATATTTTTATTCTATGGTTAAATTCTTAGTGGTCATCATAGTCCAAGAATTCTTCAATATTGTAATTATTTTATTACATCATCAACATACAACCGATCATCATAATTCATAACTCAAAACTAAATCTATCATGTATGTGTATGTGTGGCTGATCATACACAAGAACAATTTCAGCTCCCAACAAGAGCATTTCTTGGTAAACATAATAATTTATCAAACCTTTTAATTTTAATTGCGGAAATATTATTGCTTGGTTCCTTTGCATCATAATCATATATAGCAATAATAATTCACATACAATAACGTGTAATAACACAAGTACATACATTAGTTTTTTCTTGACTAATTAATTTCTCTTAAGAAATTAATAAAATTCATAATATTTTATACAACACACCTCCTTTTTGAAGAAGCATTAACCTCAAACTTTTTGAAAAATGTCTCAATTTCACCTTTCTCAGTAGCCTCAAAAAACGACAATAATTTCCTCTTGCATGAAGGATCTCTAGCTGGCTTTCTTGGAGCCGCTGGGCAGCTATAAATCTTCGAGATCATTTGTTTTGGTGATTTAGGTGTGTGGAACTCTTCATCACCATCACCATTTAAACCTTTTCTTGGTTGTATTGTCCCAAAAAGATTGTCATCTTTACCAACTACACCACTAGGTGATGTTGTAAATGAAGATTCGATTTTGATATTATTTTGTAATGGAATTTGGGGGAGGAGTTGTGGATCTGTGGCCATAGTTTGGAGGGTCGATGAGTTGGGTTTGAGTGGAGGGAAAATGAGGAGATAGTGATGATCAAGAAATATCACCAAACGAGAGAAGATAATAATGACTTACTTAATGGCTTACTAATTTATATATGTAGAGCTAGTTAGAGGTGGGGAATAAATGGTAGTAATTAATTGGGGGAAAAAGTTGGTATATTTTTTATTCTTACACATGAAACGCCTAAATTTTCTTACATTTATGTCTACTGCCCATATTTAATTTCTTAATAAGGGGTTGCATATATATAGTTGGTGTAGTTATTTAATTTAGTGGTCGAAGTAATAAATAGGTGAAATTTGTGTTTTGGTTTTCGTAAATGGTAATGATACGTAAATAGTCTGCGTGGTATGTGGTATATGTGACATGTTAATATTTTGTTTACTTGTGAATAATAATACTAGTAATCTTGTACGTGTAGAGTGCACGTATATATCATGCACACGAAAAAGTATATTTTTTATAGACATTTATAGATGCATAAAGATAAATATAGATATTTGATCAAATAATATAAATTGATTCATAAATGATAACGATAGTAAAAATTTTGTGATGACTTATAGAAAATTATTTAGTTAATAGATAAATGAGGAATACTATTAATAATATTCGTGCAAATAAAATATATTTTATGTTATAAAGAGTTCCTACGTCAAAGATAGAAGCCACCTTTTAGTTTTTATTTACGACATCATTTTTAATTTGAAAGCTAAAAAGATATAGTGACATTATATTGCATTAGAAATTCAATAAATATATAATAAATCTATTACTAAAATTCAAATATTAGATTTGTGATAATTATGCATGATTACCACTTACGAGGATTAAAATACAACGATCACGAGGAGGGATCATTTAATAATTATTTTCATGTGTATTAGGTCGTTACCATAAAATTTATAGTATGGCCCCGTTACAAATATGCAAAATGATAGGTAATTATGGTTCTTCCATGAACTCATACATATAGTTTTAAATTTATTGTTTTAATATTTGAGTTGTTAGTATATTTCGAAAGCTTCTTGTGGTTAGCAATTAGTAGCAAATAATCATTGAGCTAAGCAAATTAAAATACTAAGTCATAATCTTTTTTGTGCTTAATTAATTTATTTACATGTACCATATGTACTACAACAATAATTCAAGAAGTAAGATATCATTACGGAATAGTGGACTACAAATGCAAAGAATTACGACAACCAATGACAACCAATGTCACATGTCATTTGTTCTTTAATGATAATTACAATTAGACATGAAAGTGATTTATTTGTCCACATATTTCGTATATATCCCAAAATATTAACGACTTACGTAAAACGTTTATATGTACTAGCTCCATCTCAATTTTAATTCAATAAATAATAGGAAGATATTATCATCATAATTATGCATTTAGTATATATATATTTAATAAATAGTCTGTAAACAGTAACGATACGTCTCTTTTATCAAAAAAGTATTCAATACTTTTAAATGCGTGATCGAAAATTTTTTAAATTTCGGAGCTTGTTTTTTTAGAACGATTCCGAAATTTAAATTACAACATATACATGAATACTTTTTTTGAAATTGAAAACACATATAATTAAGTAGTATATAATATATATGCTTAAACTATCTACAGATCATTTTTTGCAATGGTTGTCGGGATCAATTTTTTTCGAACAAGATTTCATCAACTTATCGAGAAAAAGTGGTAAAACGATTTTCTGAGGAATTCTATGAAAAGTTGATTGTGAAATAAATTTGCTATGTAATTTGAATCATTAATACACCCATATGATATTGAAAACTTGACTATTTTTTGCTCTAATTTAAATTTCGGAACCATTTCGAAAATATACAAAGTCTGGAATTTAAGAAATTTCGTGCATGATCGTCTAATATAAGTTATTTGATTCGATAGTTGATATATACGATATGAAAGGGGATTTATGTTCCCTGAAATGGACCAACTGTTGTAGTGAAATAATGCAAATGCACCATCGAGAAATTAATAGAAAAGGGTATAATGGCCAACAAGGAAATCAGATTACAATCTGGCTATTCATGACTCATCACTACCCTTTCCCCACTTTCTGTGAACAAACTCATGTGGATTAAACAAGTTTAATTGTATGTTAATAAGTTACAGCAAAAAAGAGTAAAGTTCAATAACTTAAATGGGAGCCACAATATATATGTATAATCTATAGTCTACTTGAATAATAAAAAGGGACCACCTTATTATATATGTATTACTTATATACTGTCTTTTTTGATACAAAAATTTTAAAAAAATTGAAGTTAGCTAGTAGACTGATATTTCACACTTTTCATCTATAACTTGTGCCATAAAGTAGCTATGGTCTTTAGCTTGTAACTCATCTCCTTAGAAGGATCCAAAAGTTCCAAACTTATGACAGAATTCTCCTAGGTTTCAACAATGTCATATAAGTCATACTATCATTATTGATTAGACATATGATTATCCATTTCATCCTAGTGAGATGAAATTTCAAATTGGTCTTAGATGGTTATACAATAATAAATCAGTTTTCGAAAATAGTCAAAGTGTTGTGATATAGTCCAAAAAATGATAAGTATTATACATTAATTTTTATTTTTTCGGACGTCATATACTGCAACAATTGTTATTTTGGGACTAAACTGTAATACATGTGCCACTTTCAGACACTAATTTACAACGCTGTACCTATCTGAAATTAAAATGTAATTACATCCCACCATATGAGATCAAATTTGCGATTAACTTTGCAAACCTCCACAAAAATTTGTGTTTGTGAATTCATCCTTAAATCAATATTAATGTATACAGTTAATGTTGTTAGACGATACTTGACATTTAGTACTTTCTCCCTTTTAATTTAATTGTCATTTGCTAATTTAAAGGTTTTATTGTGGATTTATATCTCAATGCACTTTATAAATATATACTATAATATATATCATATTAACCCAATTAGTAAGGAGAAATAATTCCTCAGTTATCATTATTGATAAAATTGAACAAATTATATATGATGAATTCATGAATCGTGCTCATGTAAATAAACCAAAGTTGGAAATATCATTATAACGCACCATGTAATGGTCCAAATGGGTGCAACAAGATTAGTTGAATTTATAGTGCTAGCTTATCTATATGTAACTAATATTCCTAACAACTTTGAATTTTTAGTCATAAACATTCATCATCATGTTTAAATCCTCATCAACAACTTCTTCAATTTGCCATACATCACCATTGCCTTTTAGGTAAGATAACTCAACATGTTTACTGTTGTCCTATTCGTTTAATTTCTCTATCCATATGTATTCATAAACTTGTTATTGTATACTATATTTTAATTCGTTATTCTTCGGGAATTGTTAGATTTTGATACATTTCAAAATCCTTTCCACCTTTATTAATTATATCATCACATACGTCCTCATGGGCATAGCCTAGTGGTAAGTGATTATGGTAGATACGCATATGATATCGTGGGTAAAATCAATGTGAAGATAATACTTTGCTGAAATATTATAGAGATTGATTTTGGATTTTGTGTCGCGGTGATGCTCTCCCTTGCAGGACTGCTATTATGAAACATTCCTTGATTTACAATCCGTCTAAGTAAGGAGACTGATATGTCGAAATTTGTAAAGCTGTGTTTCGTGAAGAAAATAAAGTGTCAACATAACTCAACATTGCAGAGATTTAGGTGAAAATTAATTGGTAGAATGGTGTAACTAACAGAACAATCTTGTATTCCTGAAAAGAATTAAGTGCCTGTCAACATTCCAGAGATTTAGGTCAAAATTAATGGCTAGAATGGTGTAACTAATAACATGACAATTTGGTAGAAACAAAAGAATCTGAAATGATTCATTTATGATTTGTATTTCATATTGTAATTGTTGTCTTCTTCTATGTAATCATAAATATACCACATTCATTTCAATTCAATCGAGAGGTTTTGTTTATCAATTGAAATTATTTGACGTCGAGAATAAATTAATCCTATTTAAATATTTTCATATAGTAAAGTCTAATATGTGAAAATAAGAATGAACATAATTGTACTGAAGGAATGTACCATGTGCATATCATATATTTTATATATGATTATCGCTACTAAAGTAACTCAAATGATGCAAAATAAAAATAAGCATGTGAAGGAACCTCGGGGTTCGATTGAATTCGAACCGAATTTACGTACGTTATTTTCAATTTTCTTCTTATTTTATCAACAATTTTTGATGTTTTTGTTTGAACCTCGAACCTTCGCATTTTTCGAACTGAATCGATCGAATTTTTGAGTTCGTTTGAACTCGAACGGAACCATCGAATCCTTACGTTCGAACTGAATATAACCCTGTCGAAGTTCGGTAGGATTCGACTAGTTTACAGGCCTTCGTATCTGTCATCAGCTAGGTGAAGTTTCATTTCCCAATGTACGCCACCAAGATCCACCTGAATATTAGCACGATGGGAATGGGTGAACAGCAACAAAAGGTGGCGAGGAGGCCACATTGAGAGAGATTGCATTGTTCTTAGATGTCTACACTCTAGAGCAACAAAAGGTGGAAATGAAAAACGAACGAGGTTGAAATGGGTTGACAAAAAACCAGTGTTAATGAATATGAATTAAGATTCAGTCGAGGAATCAGCTAAAACATCCATCCCTGTAGTGCCAACATCCGTTCCTGTAGCGCCCTGAGCTTCCAAGAGCTTCATCTGGTGCTCAGCATGTTCTCTTTCACATGCACTTATTCCCATGATAATATCGAGCATGGTACCAGTTGTTCCGAAGAAAACGAGCGGTGCTAATGATTTTCGTTTGATTCCCACAGGTATTGCAAGCAGAGCACCAGCTACGGAGAAGACCCAGGTTCCAAGAGCACTGCCAATATAACATGTTCAATTAGTGCATATTAGATTGGTAGTCTTTTTCTCACGGCACGTGATTACACTAATATATGACACCAGTTGCAATACTATAGCAAGAATAGATTGCACACCCGCAGTCATAAAAAAGATGAGAAGATGATCTAAATACTTCCTCTAGTTAAATGTACAAACCAATTGAGATCCATGCAACAAATACATGTGAAACTCATTCAGATTCTAACATAAGCATCAGGCTCCTACTATCTCTTTTTATGTGCACAGAATACATGAAAAGAAAGGGAGATATCCTACAGCATATAATGTGAAATTCAGTAAAACCCGGCATCATAACATGACTGTAGTCAATGAATCGCAAGTGATAGTTTTACTTCTGATTGAACCTGGGGAAAGGGGGAGGGGGACGAGACTCGGTTAAACCTGATAACATGAGTGTAGTCAACGCGAATATCCGTAAGGTGCCCCCAAAAAACTTATGCAAGGCAGAAACATTTTCGATTCTTCTACCCCTTATTTTGGGGTTCAACCACAAGTAGTACTAGGCTACATTCCACGCGTTGGGAGCCTATGAATGGACAAAGTGGAACGGCGTTTACCCAGATGAAAAAGTCAATGTGTCTGATTATCTTCAAGCCTTCAGGCATCCACAATGTCACTTATACTTGGAAATCAAAACGCCATATCCTCGTATACCGTACAATATCATTCAATTTACATGATATGAATCGAAACCCAACTTCGATGAACATGTTGAAAAATCAGAAATGTAATCCGAAGAAAGCAGGGTATACAGATCCCACCTCCAGAGTGTTGGTTCGACAAAATTTCAGACTGATCAGTCGACGAAAATAAACATTCCCCCCTACTTCTCACATCTAAAAGCTCCTAATTTCTGCATTCTGTATGTATAAATACTCCAACTAGTTCTTACAATTGGTACTACAATTCATCAACTTTTTACTTTGTATGACTATTGGCAAACAGTCACAAATTTGGGTTTGATTGGGGTCGATTGCCCAGTTGATTAAACTCAACCAAATTATCAAACATTTTAAATTGGAAATTAGATTTATATGAACAATCAAAATTACATGATCAGAATAACAATAATCTTATATTTGAAAAAAAATAAGCGAAAGGAAAAACGATATGAACATATAGATTAACACGATAATTAAATAGGAAAAAAGTATAATTACTTGGAGACAGAGCAATCCTCCAGGTGCTTGACATTATCTTGACTAGCCATGGTCAATTATTGTTATCAGATTCTAGGGTTTCATCAAAGTTTTATACTAAACGATGACGAAATGACAACAAAATAGCTGATTGTTATATCTACACCAGTGTTTTCTTTTAGCGGAAATTACTATTTTACTCTCAAATGAGCTCTTTCATCCACTCCCTTTCGGCCTTTTCAAATAGGTGTAGGGGCAAAAAGGTAATTGCGCACGAATACTTGGTTCCTTAGTCAGGTAACTCGGGCTATTCGCCTCTTCGATCCTGCAAAAGTTGTCTCTTTTAGGTTGTCCACTTTCTCCAATCTCCTCCATATTTCTTCAATCTCGACAATTAACGATCTTCAAATTTCAAGGCTTGTCAAATTCAAGGAAATCTAGCAAGATGGCTGTTGGTATATCAACCTTAATAGCTATAAAGGGTGGATTTTTATTCATGTTTTTCGCACAAATAAAAAATCTTGGTTTCATCATTTTATCAATACCATTTTTGTATGCATCTTTGATATCATTCTTGGTTGCATTAGCTTCACACCCTGCAATAAATCTCCCTATGTTGTTAGGAAAAAGCTCAGATGGGAGTTTTCCAATTTGGGCTCTTGTAATTTTCAGCCCTTATTTGTATTTTGTGAGGTTGTTTTCAGCTTTGAGGAGGAAGAAAAGTGGGGAGCCTCCATATAGTGAGATTGCTGAGGGTTTATATGTAGGTGGTTGGCCTTCAACGAGCGAAAAGATGCCACCTGGCAACGTTGCGACGATTGATTGTACTTGTGAGTTGCCTAGGGTAATGGAGGTTACAGGACAAGCATATATGTGTATTCCTACTTTTGATACGAGGTCTCCTGAACCTGCTGATATAGAGGCTGCTGTGAAATGGGGTTGCCGAAAGAGGGCTCAGAATGTGCCTGTCTTTGTTCATTGTGCATATGGTATGATCTCATGCTACTCGTTTCGATATATTACTGGGTGGTTTGATTTGGCACTAAATAATACTCGACTTGACCCTAAATTAACCATATTTAAATATCTTGTTATAACGAGCAATATAGTATCCGGGTATCCACAGTTGTATATAAATATACAGTTAGATGGATGGTTTATATTGATTTTGTTGTTGAAAAATACCTCCTGGTTAAATTGAAATGGATGTAGTGTTTCAGAATGTAGCTTTCCAAACATTTAACTTGTTATGTAGTTTAAATAAGGATTTTGCTAGTTTTCTTTTATTTTATCTATGCAATGATGTGGCTGTGATTGGTGTAACCATTGGTGTATGCTCATTTTCACTCTGTTTGGCTAATCATTCCAAGTTCTAGTATTTATTGCGAGGTGACTTGCTACTTAGTTATGCATGCTGTTTATATACGGTTGATGCAGCTCTTGAGATTCATAGTCTCTCACCAGTCCCCACTACTATTATGACGTGATTTTGAAGGAGTTAAGGTCATAATTGAATTATTTGTGGAAGGAAATACCAACCCTTCAAGGAGTGCTGGCATAAGTATATAATCGATTATCTACGTTTTGATACACATAACTGAATTATAAATTATAAAGGCGCTACATCATCTTTGGTATTCTTTATTTCCTGTCCCCTTTTCACCTTTTCTATGAGTTTGAAATTGATACCAACTGATGCATTAGTCCTCTTACATGTTGATATATGAAAATTCTTCTGCATCTTGCTCTTCGAATCCATAATATCCTCTTTGAGTGTAATGATGGCAAACCTACATCTCCTGATCAAAGATCACGAACATACTAATCTATGTAGCATGTCAATAAATCATAGTGATGAATTCATCTTATTTCTCTTACTGAATGTATCTATTTCATTTCAACTCATTCTTGATCAGTCTCGCTTCCCCTTCGGTGTTTTTCCATTGTTAAAATATAATGCCTTCGAACAGATATGTATAAATAACTTTTCATTTTCTAAGCTATCACACATTTATTCAATAATTTTGGGGTTTACATGCATGTCCGAACCTTGGTCTTGTGTTGTAGAAGTAAAAATCAGAACTGAAACTGTACATGTATTGAATATATATGTAATGCTTTCTGCTCGCATTTCTTTTTCCCGAGTCCATAAGCTTTGCCAGGTTCTGCCTCTAGAGCCTAGATGTATAGAGGAAGTCTATATTATATATAGCTTCATATATATGCATATTCATTTGTGAGTTGTCATTGAGTTGAGCTTCAGAGTGGAATTTTTGTTAATTTCAGGTTTTCAGAATATAGGGTATCACATTGTGTATTGATATGTACATGAATGTGGAAGGAAAATCTTTCATTAATTTTGGTCTTAAGAAAAAATCTTCTTATTAGATATGGGCTCAGGGCCTCTGCATTAGGATGGTTCAGATCGTTGAAAGACTACTTCATCAGTTTGAGTTGATCTTTGCAACAGAACTACTCATTTTAATCCGAATATACTTCCTTTGTTCAGGTCATGGACGAAGTGTTGCTGTGATGTGTGCCTTATTAGTTGCTCTTGGGTTAGCAGACGATTGGAAAATTGCTGAGAAGTTAATCCGAGCAAAACGCCCTTATATAAGAATGAACGCTTTACACAGGAAAGCGTTGGAAGAGTGGTCGAAACACAGGTTATCTACTCCCAAGCAAAATCAACAATATAGTGTCCGCTCTGTCATGTCTTCTGGTGCTCCTGGCCGCTCTTGATGAGCTTCGAGCAAGTTGACTATAGTTTCCAGTATCTGTAGTTCCATACTTGCAATTTCTCTTATCAGAGACATTGTCTTGGGTTGATTTTTATGCTGCAATTTCTTTCACTAAAAGTTCCACACAATTTGCAAAACATACACCAAATCTCATGTGCACATTTGCCCCATCTCAATACCCATACATATAGAATCACATTTGAAATCAAAATCACGCCCTCACTTCACATACATATTCAAGGCACCATCAATAACAGTCTTTTAACCTCCTAAGAAGATATTTACATTGATCGCATCAACCTCTAGAGACCATAAAATACCCAAAATATATATTACAAGCCATTATATTTAGCTTATGCCATTGCTACATATCCAAAACATATTAGCAATTACTACTCTATATATCTTGTATTTGATCTGTTTCTGTCACAGGTTATGGCTAGACCAATGCTTCGGATCTTCCAAAGCACGGAATGGAGCACCTCTTTGAAAACATATTTGCCACGGCCTATGGATGTTTATATACGAACTTCCTCTCTAGTAGCTTTTGATGTCTCCTTCATAGTAGACCGAATGTTAGATCTCTTTTTCAAACCTAGAGTAGATCTAACAGTTCTATGTTTGTATGTTTGATATGCTTCTGTACTGTTGAAACTCTATCATATCAATATAATAGTGTGAATTATATATAAGAAAGAGTGACCAAACTTGTATAAGGCACCATTTGTATACTTGATTTTGACCTATCACTTGCTTACGAACCTATATTCCGAACAATATTCCATATTCCTCCACGTAAATCTAATCCACGAACTGCAACGCTTGTTGGGTATACAATATTATGGATTTTTTGTTGGTATGAGTATGGCTTGCTGATTTTTGATATGTTTTTCGACTACAAAATGTAAAAATATCCCTTTTAGGAGTTGTTGTCTAGCTAATGAATTGTTCATGTATAAGATCCCTCTATATCCATCCCAAAAAACTAGCTCCAGCAAGCTATATGAATGTATGTATGTACATAAACATGCTTAGGGATCAGAAAGGATGCTAAATTTTTTGAGATGTTAGTTCCTGCATGTCATGTGCCTGAAGGTCCCTTGCTTAGCAGCTGATCAACTGCTAGTAGTCGCAGGAGACTCCACATTCCACAACCACACTGTCCCTTGGAATTCGGATTGATAAATATAAACTCGGGTCTGAATATCGGATCAAAATGAAAAAACAAAGTGTTAAAGATTTTAGGGAGAAAGAATGTAAAAAGTCGCTGAAGGCGTTCATTTAGGGTGATACTAACTAAAGTAACCGTTGGACGTTGAAACTTTAGGAATTAGGATCATGAATTCAGTCCAAGTCCATTTATACTATCCGAGTCCAGCTTGGGAAGTCCAATGTTGAAATAGGCTCAGCTTAGCCCAAATTTAAACAAAACCTTCCCATACCATAAATCCATAATCTTATTTGCCTTTACAAAATTCTCAAAATTTCTAATTGAAACTTCACCCAAAATCTCTCTGAACCCATTTTCTGAAGGTGTGTTTGAAATTATTCATATTTTTCCATCTGATTTGAGGAAAGTAATTCAAAATTAGTTACCATATTGATTAGAAATCAGTTTTTGGCAAAAAAATTCGTTGAATTGAGACGTATTGAATAATTTATTAAATATTTAGTTTTATACATGTTTTTGCTGAAAGCTGAATATAATCTATGTTTATTTCTGTTGGTGGTATAGCTGTGTGAATTTTAATGCCTATAGTTGTTGACGTTCTATCTATAGTAGTAATTTTTTGTTTTTGTTTCGGTGGATGAGGCTAGCTAGTTATTACTTATGAATCATTTGTTTTAATTGACACTTTTGTTTTTTGTATCGACCTTTGACCATAATTTACTTTTTATTCCATAATCTAATTAATATAAATTGATACGATTGGATGTCTTCAAAATTATTATTCTTTGTAGTTTTTCATAACATAACAAAAAAGGAAATTGTTGGTAAATATTTGATTCATGAAAACAGAAATGTCGATTAAAATAGGTGGAGGGAGTATCGAACAGTTTGATCTATGTGATAAGTTCAAGATTAGGGACTTTGGCTGAATTGGAGGATAGCATTGTATTGAGCTGTGCTCGGTTACCAACTTACCATTACCATTTGATGTCTTGCTATAGCTGGGAATACTTCTGTTTACCTGCCACTACCAGTGCACAAGATAATATTGTCGGACATAATATTATTATATTTGGACTTAATTTGTGAATAGTCTTGTTGGTTCTCGGTCTCATAAGTTGTATATTTATATGATCTGCATTCTTGAATTTGTAGTCTTAAGTTCCATTATCACCATTTTTCTATTAATTTTGAATCTCCCTACAGAATCAGATCAGAGCCTCATTGGTTATCAGCAGCCCAATGCCACCACCAAAGCCTCACGATGACGAGGACGACGATGTTTTCTACTATCGCTATGCCTCCGCCACCCCAACCCCCTCTTCCGCCTCCACCTCCTCCACCAAACCCTCACGTGGAAGCAGCGGCGGCTTAGCCCCGTCAAAGTCAACAGTCTATGTAAGCAATCTCGACTACACGTTGACCAATTGTGATATCTTCACAATTTTCTCAACCTTCGGGAAAGTCGCCAAAGTTACCGTGCTAAAAGACCGTCAAAATCGTCAGAGCCGTGGTGTAGCGTTTGTTTTATTCGTAGCCCGGAACGACGCCGTAAAAGCAGCTAAAGAAATTAATGGGAAAATTCTCAACGGAAGAACCCTAACGGCATCAATTGCTTCGGATAATGGTCGAGCAGCGGAGTTTATTCGAAGGAAGGTCTGTAATAATTTGTCCAATTTGAACAAGATTGTCCGATTTTGAATATGATTGTCCAATTTAAATAAGACTATTACTTTTGAATTAAGATTGACCAGTTTTACATAAGTTTCTCCAATTTTGAAATGTGATGGTGTTATTTTCAAATTTTGAAATAAAATATATTTGTAGACATATTACAACTTGTTTTTGTAAGAAATATAGGGAAAGATAGTATCTTTTTAATTCGTCAGTAATATGATAGTTTAGATTCAAACGGAAGTTATAAAGTGTCTGTTGAGCCGTGCCAAGTTACAGACTCCTAGCTGGAGTGTCCTTTTCTTGCAGTTTATCAGTGTCCATCGATGTTGCGAAGGTACTAAAAAAACAAGATGGACTATCTTTATTATGGAAGTGGATAATTTGTTATGGATGGAGGTATTATCGAAGATACTATTTTACTTTTTGTTAATTCAATTTCTTTGAACTGTTTTCTTAGGTGTATAAGGACAAGAGCAAGTGCTATGAATGTGGAGATATTGGCCATTTGTCGTATGATTGCCCGAAGAATCAATTGGGACCAAGGGAGAAGCCCGAGCCATCCAAAAAGGGGAGGAGGAGAGGTGGAGATGATAAAAGGGGTGGGGAGGGAGATGGGATGGGGAGCGAGGAGGAGGATGATGAAGAGGAGAATGAGGGTTTGGAAGAAGAGAATTGGGCATCGGTGGTAGATCAAGATGCTGGAGAGAGGCTGTTGGAGAGGAAGAAGGAGAAAGTTGTGATGAAGAAGGAGAAGAGGAAAGGCTATTTTAGTGACGAGAGTGATGAGGATGATTGATGAAGAATTTGGGTTGAAGGTTAAATTGAAACCTGCAAGAATTTTATCTCGCCTATTGGTCTTTCTTCATGGAATTCCGATGGACCAAAACCTGCAAGAATTTTGGGGTTTACATGCATGACCGGAGCCTTGGTCTTGTGTTGGTAGAAGCAAAAATCCGAGTTGAAACTGTTATTGAAAATATATGTAATTCATTCTGCTCGAATTTCTTTTTTCCGAGTCCATAAGCTTTGCCAGGTTCTGCCTCTAGAGTCTACATGTGTAGAGGAAGTCTATATTATATATTCATATTCATTTGTGAGTTGACATTGGTTGGTGTTAATTCAGGTTTTCAGCATATATGATATAACATTGTGTATTGATATACATGAAGTGTGGAAGGAAAATCTTTCACTAATTTTGGTCTTAAGAAAATATCTTTCGTATTAGATATGGGTTCCGGGGCTCTGCATTAGGGTGGTTCAGATCATTGAAACTTTGAAAGACTACTTCAATTTCATCAATTTGAGTTGATCTTTGCATCAAATAAATACTCAGTTTAATCTGATTAAAATGTAGAAGCGAAGTGTCAAAGATATTGGGGTGAAAGAAACGTAAGAAGTCGCGTTGGCGTTTATTATATCACATTACTTCACAAACAAATTTAAATAAAAAAAGAACCAATTTTTGAGATTTCTATAATTCAGAAAGAGTACACAAGTCGCGATCAATAAGGTCAAGCACATCCAAGTTCCAACTATCCAAGTAACCCATTGGCCCTTTTCTATCCAAGTCCAGCTTGAGAAGTCCAATTGTAATGGGCTTTAGAACTCCTTCTAGGCCCAAATTCTAAGAAAAACCCTAATAAGTAATAACCATACTCTTATTTATCTTTACAAAAGTCTCAGAACCCTAATTGAGCCTTCCAGCCAAAATCTCTTTGAAGCCATTTTCCGACGGTGCGTTTTGAACTTCTTCATACTTTTAATCTGATTTGAGAAAAATAGTTTAAAATTAGTTATATTGATTAATAATCGATTATACATTGGTTTTAACTTTTTTTGTTGACAAAAAATATCATTAAATTTGGATGGATTGAGTGATTAGTTAAATCTTTAGTTTGCATATTTTATGAATATAATCTATGTGCATTTCTATTTTTGGTATATCTATTCGTTATGTATTGTGTTTGTGAAATTTTTAATTTGTGTGATCGATCCACATACACTCCGATTTTTAATTTTTAATTTGTGTGATGGATTGTGTATTCCTTTTTTTTGTTGATTGATTGAAGTATAGATTGGGGTTCACTGTTTATTAACTCTTATTCATTTCAATTGACGTTTTCAATTTTCCATGTGAAGCTTTCATATCACTTACTTTGTGTACTTTGTGTTCATTAATCTAGTAAATATAAATCTGATATAATTTTAGTTGTCTTTGATAACATTTTTATAATATAATTATTAGCTAATGGTTGGTAAAGGTTTGACAAGGGAAAACGAAAACGTCGATTAAATGAAAAATCGGAGAGTATTAAACAGCTTGATTTATGTGATTAGTTTCAAGATTAAGGATGTTGATGTTTGTGTTAAGCTGTGTTCAGGTTACC
The DNA here is from genome assembly GCA_003412495.2 of Echium plantagineum. Lineage (NCBI taxonomy): Eukaryota > Viridiplantae > Streptophyta > Magnoliopsida > Boraginales > Boraginaceae > Echium > Echium plantagineum. The sequence continues at coordinate 22,143,758 of CM016563.1, read as the reverse complement.
TTCACCAGTTGTTGTATTGATATCGCTGGGAATACTTCTGTTTACGTGTTACTGCCGTTGCTCAAGATAATATTATTGGAAATGAATTAAATAGACTTGAGGAATTTGATATTGGATTATGTATTTGCTATTGATAGCTGCAATATTTTTTTGTATATAAAGTTACTGTATAAATTATATATTGATATTATCTGCATTCTTGAATTCGTAGACTTTTTTATGTTCATGATTAGGTCCATTATCAGAAAGTACGTTAGTGTTTTCTGTGACTGATATCTCTTGTTTAGGTAAGGAGCTGCTGCAAAGATGGGTCGTGTTCGTACCAAGACAGTGAAGAAGTCTTCTCGACAGGTAATTGAGAAGTACTATTCAAAGATGACTTTGGACTTCCACACAAATAAGAAGATTCTGGAGGAGGTTGCCATCATCCCATCAAAGCGTCTCAGGAACAAGATTGCTGGATTTTCAACTCACCTCATGAAGAGGATCCAAAAGGGTCCAGTGAGGGGTATCTCACTGAAATTGCAGGAGGAGGAGCGTGAGAGGCGCATGGACTTCGTCCCCGATGAATCTGCCATCAGGACTGATGTCATTGAGGTTGACGCTGAAACCATCGCTATGCTTACAGCCCTTGGTATGGCTGACCTTCCCGGCGTTATCAAGCAGGAAATTGAACCTCAGGCAATAGCTGCCCCTGCTTTTGGTCGTGGTGCTGGTGGGTTTGCAAGGAAATATTGAGCGGAGATGTAGACCAACATATTCTCATCATTAGTTGACTGTTTTATTTTCAGAATTTTGTTGTGTTTTCTAAATACTAGTTAATATTGGTGAAATGGTATTTGCTTGATCAAAACTAGTTATTGAGAGTTATGGAACTTATCTACTATTTGCTCTATTTGCTTACTCGGGTATGGATTATCACATTAATTTCTCCGATCATGTTACTTCCATCCAAGTGTAATCACTCTTAGTCGGATCATTCTCGGTCTTTCACTTGTTGACACTTCTTTCTTAACAGCTTGTGATATCACGATAAAAAATTCGATCCAAAATAATGTTGTTTGTCTATTAAGATTGAAATTTATCCCGGATAACTCGAATTATCATTATTTATATGATGTTAAAAGTGAAGTGTATTACATGTATTAGCATATTTAGGATTTAAGATTGGCAAGTGGCCCATTCGATCACTTACATTTACGAGAATTCTGCGTTCGAACACTGTACTTCAACTTTGATTGTTTTTTTTATCACCGACGTTGGATATTATGTACACCCCACTCTAGCGTTTTTTTTTGACAAAATGTGACTTTTTGAGTTTTACAGGGAAAACTTAGTCATTTTCACACCATTTTTGAGTTGTTATAAGGGTAAAATGTGATTGAATAATTGTTGTTGGAATTAAAATCAAAATAAATAGTGTTAAAATGATACGTAAATTACTAAATTACCCTTGTAAAAGCTCAAAAAATAGATTTTGTCAAAAGGACGCGAGAGTGGGTCGTTTTGTACAAAATATTCAACGTCAGTAATCGAAAACAGTCAAACTCGAGCATAGTGATCGGAAGCAGAATTCTCGTAAACGTGAGTGATCGATGGTTGGTGTTTTTGGATGGAGGAAGTACACAAGTTTGTGGTACATGGTGATTGTTGCTATTTCTAAGACAGACAAGAGCAGCAGATTCGGTGAGTTTGTAAATGAAGTTGAAGTTGAAGTTTATGTTAAGTATGTAAGTTTGTTCTATGTTGTATGTATATCTCATCTCTCTTTAATTTCTAGGCAAGAACATGTATGCATGCATGTTTGTGTGTGCCATCAATTGTTTACCTCCTATGAGTAATTAATAACTCACATGATTTTTCCCTCTTCATATTTTTATGCTACAATTCTCTTCCTCAAATATCAAGAGAAGTCCATGTCTCTTTCCATAATAATCTAAGCATTGAAGCAAGGTCAAAATCGCACAGTACAAATCATGACCTTTTCTATTCATCACAAGCCCAAGAGAGGACGTGAATTTTTATTGGGAAAGAGAGTTTGGCTTCTTTGATTTGGAAATTTCAATGGGTCATTTCATAACATTGTCAAGCTATGTCATGGAGACTATTGGTAAGTGGCAAGGGTGGAAAAACTTCGATATCGAAGGTTCGAACTAGCATAGAGCTGGTATTGTGCTAAAATATTGTAAAGGTTGACATCGATTTAGTTACAACTTCGTGAGGTTTCTACTATAATACATCTTTCGAGTTACAACTTCGTGAGGTTTCTACTATAATACATCTTTCGAGTCACAACTTCGTCTTGTCAAAGAACCTCTTATACATAAACTCGTCTTGCCAAAGAGCCTCTTACATAGACAGAGATATTAAACTTACTTACTTACTTACGCCCCTCGGCACAAGTTAATTGACAAAGTGCTTGGGATGAGTAGCATCACCCCTTGAATCTTCTGCAGCGCGTGAGTTCGAGTCTCCTATGAGGTATAATCTGTTGGTTAACGGACAACATAACCGATGAGGTTGCGGTTCAACTTTTTTTTTTATATATAAGTATTAAACTTACTTACCAAAAGAAAAGTTATGTCACAACTGTACTTATTGCATCTTGAGACAAGTAGTTTGATCTTTTTAATTGTCATCTACTAGGGCTATCAGTTATGATTAAATTGAAGAATGTGAGCGCTGTTCTAGCATGAGGCAGCGCCCATCATCCTCCACAATAAATGGCTTGAGTTTAAATTCAAATAAAGAAGAAAGAAAAAGAGATGCATCTTAAAAATGTAAAGAGCAGATTATTGATGATTTGTCTCTAAATAGGGTGAGAAACTAAGAATAACCTAATGATGAAATGTAAACAAATTTGTTTGTACAATTATGTTTATATAATTTTTATTTTAATCTATACATAACTCGTAAACTCTATACAAAATATCTCATTTCTTACTTACAAACTTAATTAACATATTTACCATCAAAAGTTGGTAGGTATTGTAATACTACCCGCTTAAAATTGACATATGATTGATTGATGTATATATAACATGTGACATTGATAGGATACAAAATTTGGTTATATGTGTATTATCATTTTGAAATTGGACATTTAAAGTTTTTAGTAGTTGATTGCAATCAAAATATGTATATGATGGAATCTTTTTGGGGTTTACCCTTTTATTTACCAAATTCAATCTACCAAGACAATTCTAGCAATAGAAAGAATCACACAGTATATAATTACATAATTTACTCGAGAGGCTAGACAAGAAAGTCTAAGACAGAAATGACATAACAAAAAACATACTAAAATATCCAATTCACTAACATTCTAAGAGAACATGCATGTTTGCTTGTGAAATCTTCTATGAAAACCTTGAAGCATAATCTCAGTAAAAATGTCTAGGCACAAGATTCCTTATATTTTCCAAAATACTATTCATCATTAAGCTGGAGGCAACATACAGATATCTACACTAGACCAACTTTTTCTCTTTTTTATAACGAGGGACCAGCAACCGCTATTCGTAGAATGAGCACTAGGTAGACCTCGGATTAACGTAATAGTCTGTAAACATTGTACCAACTCCACCAACTTGATCACCCTTACCGGCATTACACTATACCAACCAACAAAGTATAAACACACGCAAATACAAACTAAACATCATAGAATTTTGGTTTCAACACAACACAATACAAACCAAACACCATAGAATATTGGTTATGAAACAAAAGGAAAATAATACTAATGCTATGTGAGGTTGCATTAAATATCCCAATAAATTTCTCAATCTAACAATTTATTTAACACATGAATTGGCCTACCAAGAAGCATTCCCTCCCCACCTTCCTTTATTGCTTCACCTCCCCTCTATATCCCCCTCAATTCCTCACTCCCTTCTGAATCATAATCTCATTAATACCAAACTCTCTCCAAACAACCAACCAATCTTCAATGGCCAAGAAAATGAAGTTCCCATTCATATTCAAGAACAAAGAAAACAAGAATGCCCAACAATGGCATTGGCCATCATGCAAACACCCAAGGACTCTTTCTTTTCGAGCCGGGGACGACATTTTCAAGACAGTAAACTCTGTTTTCTTTGACTCTTCTGATCACGGGATAGGAACACCAGAAACATGGTTTTCGAATTCCATTACTTCAGAATCTGCAAGCATTTCAACTGAATCAGAGGAATATTACAACATGGGGGCAGGACAAGAATCATTAGAGACAATCATCAAAGGAGTTCAATCATCACAAAGGCTTTTCTTTACACCTCAAGTCACAAGCTCAATTGCAGGTACACACAGATTGAGGTGTAGTCGCGCACCACCTAAATCTTTTTAACAAGTAGTGTTGTTATGTTGTAGATTTTGTCGTATATATAATTTTCAAATTTTTTGTTGTAAACTGGAACCACTAACGTTAATATCCTGATTTCGCCTATGATTATAGGGGAAGCAAAGGGCGAAAATGAAGAAGTTTTGCCGTTCGAGGGAAGTGAAATGATGGCTATGGACTCAGAGAATCCTTATGAAGACTTCAAGAAATCCATGCAAGATATGATTGAGGCAAAAGGGTTGAAAGATTGGGAGTGTTTGGAAGAGTTGTTGAGGTGGTATTTGAGAATGAATGGGGAGAAGCATCATGAGTTCATAATTGAAGCATTTATAGATATGCTTATTGAGTTTACAACTTCTTCTTCTTCCTCCTCCTCCTCGAATTCAGCCTCCTTCTTCTCCGCAGAATCATGTTTGTCTTCTCCTTCTTCGTCCTATCTAAGGGATTCCTCGGTTCGAGAGAAAGAAGCAATGTCACTCGATCAACCTGTTTCCGGATCTCTACTTTACGAAAACAGAAATTCTACTCTAACTATAGGCCAGAGTGAGAGGGAAGGTGATTAATAGAGCAGGATGAAAATTGAAATTAGCATAATCCTTTATTATATGATTTATATGATTAATTATCTATTTAATGTGTTTTGTAAATATTAATCTATAGGTTCAAATGGAAACTAGTTGTGAGAAGTGAGAATATGGAGGGAAGTTGCAGTTGTATCTTCTTTTTTGTTAGTTCAAACAAGAGACAACTAGTAGCAAAAGGCTATTAATATATTGTAGTGTAAAATGCCTTCTTGAGGTATAGAAATTATTTAATTATAATACCTCAAATTAAGTATACTATCTGCTACTTTTTGTAGTCTCTATATTGTCTAATAATGATATAGTTGTGATAGTTTAGTAAAGATAAATTTATATATTGAGTTTGCATAGATTTATGAGCATTATAGCTAAGTTGATTATTAGTTAGGCACAAAACGTTAGCCTGATTATTAAGCAAGATTGGTTATGTAAATCACTTGGCAACTTCAAAGTTAGTATGACCTCTGGCTCTGCTACTGGTTCATTCATGCAAGTATAAAACTTCTAACTCCCTCCCCCTTTTTCTAAGGCTCGATTAACATTTCATGTTTAATGAGACACAACTAAAACGTAAATATCTTTCATTCTAAACGCACGCGCAAAATTATCAAAAGTTGATATTTCAAAAATATATATTAAAACACATATAACAATATCACACGTGATTGTATTATTTTTAAGGGCAAAAGACTGGAACCATCATTAATGTTATACCCAGGGTCCCCTTTCATTCACTCATGATTTAATTGGCCTCTTTCACTCACCCATAAAACAAAATGAGACTCTTTCAATATTGCCGTGTTATCTACGATTAATGTTACCGTTAACACAATAATTTAGTAGGGGCAAATTGGTACCTCAGGCTTAATAAACAACCAAAAAAAGGAAAAATCGAAAATACCCAAATCAACTTAATGGTTATCTAATCAATGAAAATGGAAAACCACACATTATGGTGAGCGATTGGGTCCTTTTATTTCATGGGTGAGTGAAAGAGGTCAATTAAATCATGGGTGAGTGAAAGGGTATACTGGATAAAACATATGTGATAGTTCTAGCCTTTTGCCCTATTTTCTTTATCGATTAATGAAAATTCATGTTAAATTTTTTTAAAATTTGACTCCAAAAATAAAAACTAACTTAAAAAAAAAGAGACTAAGAAGAATATTACATAGTACTCCCAAAACTGGTTTCATAATAGCATGAATACACTCTCAATTTTTTTTTTATCTCTTTTATTGTACACGCTCAGTCTTTATCTTTCTTATTTTATGTACGTTTGGATTGGGTGAATCAGAGGAAATCGAGGGGAATGTAAAAAAAGTTGTGTTTGGGAATTAAAATAAATTTCTAGGTAGGAGAATTCATTACCATTAATCCACCCATATTACCACTGATTCCCCTCAGATTTTCTCCCCTCCAAATCGGAGGAGAACAGGGGAGAATTACATTTTTTATTATATTTTCCCTCATTCCCCCTGATTCTCTTACTTTATAATTATAGTATCCAAACAACAATAAAATATATTTTCCCTGATTCCCACTAATTCCCTTCCCCTAGGATAACTTTAAAAAATTCTCCTTCCACTGATTAACCCCGATCCAAACACACCACTAAAATTTAGCTTTTTATATATATAGTTGAGCAACTTCCTTATTCATTTAAAATTTGAAAAAAAAAAATTGACTTATGTTACAAAATGATAATAATTACTTTGGAGTGTAATAATTAAGAATTTAGTTATAGAGAGTAATCAAACATAATTAATGATATACAAATAATAATAAATTACTCCATCCATCCCCTAAATAATTGTCACATTTTGACTTTTCATGATCAACAAAACAAGATTTAAAGCATAATTATCTCTCATTTTACATGCGAAAAATTATAACAAGTTTATATTTGAAAAAATATATATTGAGACGAATCTAACAATATCCCACAAGACTATATTATTTCTTATCATTTGATAAGAATTCATGATCAAATTTTATAATGTTGAACCAACAAAAGTCAAAATATGACAATCTTTTAGGGACGGAGTGAGTATTAATTAAAGTACTCATAATAAATATTTTTTTGTAAATTAACAATGAAGTGAATTCCAAACTCAGGACCTTCTGGTCACAAGAGCCTTTTCTACTAATAATAACTAGTGGTTAACATAGTTATTATTGATTAAAGCAACAATAATAAACAAGTAATTATTAATATTAATTAATAATAATGAATTAATAAGAACAATAATAATTAAACATTAATATACAAGGACAATAACAATTAATAAATATTAATGAATTAATCATTAATAGTAATAAGAATTATGTGTTTAATGAGTTAGTTAATTGAACAATTGGAGTGATAACTACAAAATAATAAGGATATAAATTTAGAAAGTGAATAAGGTGAGTGAAATTTTTTACGTGAAACCATTTTGTTTTAAAGGAAGGAAGCTGATAAGGCAACAAATTTTTCATTTGTGATTTTAGCTTCTTATTTATCATACGAATGAGAGTAAGAAGTTTCCACTTGATCGTGAAATTTGACATTTGAATTGATGGTCATCTTTGACTATACATACAACATTTATGCAACCTCAAATTCTAATTTACATCGATGCGAACACTAGGCAAAATACTCAATTTTTACCAAATGACTCAACCATCACCTCACTTTTCCCAGATATGTAGCGAGCCGAACCGAGTCAGTCCGGTCCCTACAGCTACGAGGCAAAGCTACAAAAACATTGTACTAATTATAAAGTTTCTTTGTGCTCTTAATCAAATATAGAAATACTGAAGCAGTACTTAAATAAGGAGTATTAAATATGATAAAATGGACAACACAGGATGCTCCTCCTCTCCCTAATCAGAGTAGAGTGAAGAGGCAACACCAGCAGTTCACCATGGAGTTTTAGAGGTCCATTTAAAGCCCCATCTAAGTACCCACCGAGATTCAAATTTCACGCCGTATTAATATAAAAACATCCAAGGAACGGAAGATCGCAAATATGATTAGGAACCATCATACAGTAAAGTGGATAGTAAGGGCGTCGTAAAACCATGTGTAAGATCTAGTTGGGCATTTCCAGAATTAAATCAAGACCAAGAGAAACTGCGATTTACTTGTTGATAGCAAGCAAGTCTTCAAGTACTTCGTGATCCTCTCTTCTCAATCTGATCTTCTTTCCCAACAGTTCTACAAAATTAAAATAAATTTATATACGTTATCAAGTAACATGTAAAAAGTTATGTTTAACGAAAACTACATCAGTCTTATCAGTCACGAGCTTTATGCATAACTATAAGCAATCACACTGAATATATGCAAAATGTACACGGAGTTGCAAGAGAATCATCCTGAAAGAGCTTTTACTTTGCTTTAGCATGCACCAGAAGCAATACATGATGGACTAATCAACATCAACAAGGAAGTTTGTATGCTCACATATGACTTATGAAATTGACCATCCTTGGAAGTCCTGCAGTGCCACGTTGCTGAAGAAACCGATAATCATATATGCAAGTACCTTGATGGAAATTGACGACACCTTGAGTTCTTACCAAGTTGACACCGAGTTTCATTATTTTTTAAGGCATCTATAACCCTTCTTGTTTAAACTATCACCTTTTCAAGGTTTCGTGGCATACACGTTACATGACATTGAAAGTAGTGCAACATCTTTTATGCTGAAGAATTACTTTAACCAACAGGGCAATTCTTAATCCTGCTTAATAAAATTTCAGCTATCCAGAGGAAATCAATATTCCAACAAAAGAAAACAGAAGTAACAGTTACTTATATTGTACGAACATGAGGTTTACTACCCAGGCTACATTACAATTATAACTACGTGGTAAAATTTTCACCTCATGACACTGTAAAATGACGAGGAATTCAGAAATCCAGGATTAATATTAAGCTAGATTTAGATGATAAGGAATTAAGAAACCCAAGGATTAATCATAATTTAGAATTGTACCAAAGTAATCTAAGAACAGTATTAATATACCACACCATATACTCTTACCCATGCTCAATCACCATCATCTAGATACACTCAGAAAAAGATATTATGAGAAAAGAAGCAAGATATATTGATATATACCTTGCAATAGAATACCAGTTAGCTTAATCTGAATCATCATATACCCCTTCATCATCAGATGGCTCGTCAAATGTTCGCAAGTCAAGCTGGTAACGTAGAAGACCACCGATACCTCCAAAACCTCGACAGAATTGCGATCCTTCTTGAGATTTATTAGTTACAAACTCCAGTGTACAACCAAACTGTTTGTACTTTTCAGCAAACCATTCCAATAATGACATTTTCTCTACAACTTCCAATTCAGCAGATGTGTCTGAATCTTTGAATTGGCTTCGATCAGCTTCCTGCTCTTTGTTCAAGTGCTTTATGACAATTTCATTGGTGACAGCATTTTTAAGCTCAAATCGGTTTATATCTAGACTTTCCCACACAATGAGGGTCTCAACCGCTCCCATCTCTAGAGCTTTTATTGTGTCATCCACACCAAAAACATACTTACCGGTGTCTTGGCTGATCTCCTCAAAGAATTTTCCTATTAACTTCTTTTCCTGGATAAACTTCACATTAGTGAGAATTTCACCAGAAAGTTCAATGGCTTGATTGAAACCACTCTCCCCACCATATGACACATCAACCACATTCAGTATCTTGGTCTGGAGGCGAGGATCAAACATGTCAGATTGACTGAGTTCTGTCTTGAAGTCAGCCGATCCTGCAAGTATCAGTCCTGATACATTTGGCTGACTTGTGGCAGGGTTAATAAAGAACTGTGTTGCCAGTTCTGCAGTCTTTCTGACATAATTATGACGCTTCTCCATTCGCAAACGAGCAAACCGGAGGGCTGATTGTCCTCCTCTACCGTGTTTCTTTGGGAGGTCAACTGTGAATTTATGAAGCACTTCTCTGGTGTTCCCACTTAAGGTACCAAAAAGAGTGCCATTTCCATCCATGATGATGAAACCAAACTTCTCATCTGATTCCAAAAGTTCACCAAGTGGTCCAGTGTGAAACTTGTTGTCACAAAGATAAAGAGATGCATTGATCGGCCTAAAAGGCTCAAGGTCAATTGTTACCTTCTTTTCCTTTCCATCTTCAGTTATTATGGTCCCACAGTATATAATCAACCCATTAGGAGAAACCTTGTTGTACAGCTTAAGTTTCTGCTGAGCAGAGGTGATGGCGCCCAACACAGATTGACGATTTACCCTACTCTTAATATTAGAAGCAGTTCCATATTCTTCAGCAAGCATCCGAGTAACTCGAGAGATTTGATCACCCGGCGGGATGATAAGCGAGATCATGCTGGTACCATTTCCTCGTACAGATTCTAAACCCTTGATCAATTTCTTAACCTTCCAAATCTGGATATTCTTATCATTCTCTGCACCATCAGCCATGGTGAATGACACAAACTCTTAACTTGTCGAGCAAAAAACCTGAACATGGCATATATAATAGTTATCATTTAACTGAAGAGTCAACAACATAAAATTGAAATAATGGCGAAGCTGAGAACTGCTAAAGCTAAACCCTCTCACAAATATAAATAACTATACAAAATTATAATAAAATCTGAGCACCAAAACCCTCACACAATATTTGCATAATGAACACTTGAAACTGCAAATTTTCAATATTGAATTATTCATATACTTATCCTACAAAGGCACATATGTAAGTCATAAACTCATTTATGGTGTCCTTGTTTTACTCATGGAAACGGACTCAGAGTAAAACTCTAACCAATTTTTCAAAAAACTACAGAGTTTTCCTCCATTTCCATTCCACGGACGAAACACAGCAAATAGTATAACTTAACAAATACTACTTACATCCGTAAAAAATCAGCTAACTTGCTTTTTAATGATCAACACAAGCTTCACAATTTTAATTGAGACGAACAAGTTTGATTTGAATCAATATTAACATGTTAATAGTAAAAAATGTCTTAAAGTACTATATTTAGTAGGGAAAAAATACGACAAATCAGTTCAAACTTAAAAAAGTCTAACTCATCAAAATTTCAAAACTAGACAACAATAGACATAAAATAAATTCCAAGTATAGTTTAATAAATACTCAAAATCGTCATATTGAGTTATTAGCATGCATGACTAAGCTAAAATTTCCAAAATAACTAAATATCAATTCCAAACTTCTTAAAATCTGCAAATTCAATTAATTAAACAAGGAAACGAGCGAATTAGACTAGCAAAAATCAGAATCAACTAATAAAGCAGTTCAATTTTTGTTAGAATACAAAAAGTAGACAAAGAAAAGCCAAATGGAGAGATTTTACCTAAGACAAGTAGATGAAGATCTGATGAATAT